>BPLR01000146.1:0-39954 GCA_021605095.1 Caerostris extrusa
AAAAAGCGGGATGATTAATTTGTTGAGTAATTAGTGTAAAGTAACGAAATATCCTAAATTAACTCGTGTAATTTAATTTTATGACCCGATTCAAATACTCAGTGAAACTAATTTCACTAAAATCGTCGATTAGATAGCAAGATTATTAAATTTAAAGTAGGTTTATATGCACTAGTAGTAATCAAAAAGTGAAATTGAGTGTCATTTTTATTCTAAATATCTTCCTGAAAAACTATTGCGTTCAAGATATATCGATTAGTTTAGTTTCAAATCAGAGAAAATGTGCTTGTAAAATATTTTCTTAAGGTAATAATACTCACTTAATTCTGTGCAAATCGCTGTAGCCTGTTGGCAATTTGGCTAGCTCTGTGGCCTTTGGCACCACAGGCTTCAGATAAATATCTTGGCGGTGGTATGGATGTTTGTTAGCGGTTCGGAATCCACATTACATTGTGAGTCCCGGAATAATTAGCCCAAAGTGTGCACAAAAAGGGGCGACAAACCAAACCGTTAGTCACTATTATTTTTAACCACAAATAATTAAATTTTAACTTTCACGAAGCTTTTTTCTGCGAATTTTTAAAAAATATAAAATATGATTATTTATAGAAAACAACTTTAATTTAAAATGATGTAATCAATTCTATTGTTATCTTTTATGTTTCTATCTTTGAAAAGCTTTATCAAATTTAAAAACAAACATTTTTAACATACTATACTTTTAAATTCAGATTCGAAATCTAGTTTCAAAATATATCTATTAATGCACTACATTAACTTCAGCAGCAAGTGTTTGTATCGGTATAGAAATCTACTCTTTTAGCTAAAGGAACTGTGTATAAACTAACTGGTATACTTAATTTATTTATATTAACATATATAAATAAATAAATTAGTTAGATCAAGATTAGCATTATTTTTTAAGAAAATATATATACATTTTCAAAATTTTAGAAAGGTGTTCGTTTTTCTTCATTTTGACAATATATTATCAGCATTCAACATCCATCGAAATTTCCATCACATCGGTAAGTATTTTTGCAATCAAGTTATAAAAAAACATTTCCAAGGGGCAACCATAACTATTTGAACCCAGAATTATTTGTAGTATAATGAATGTGACTTATATCAGCGTCAACGATAAATACTTCAGGTAAGATTGGGAGATTACGCGAGAACCATTAAAATTGACATAGTAGTTACTATTTAAAATATAGATGGATTAGTTTAAACATTAAATATATTAAATAGATGTATTAGTTTGCACTGCAATTCTCATGAATCAAAGAATGTTTGAATTTTGAAGAAAGTCTGTAGATTAGTCCGCAATTGAAACATAGAATGTAAAAATAATCTTAATTCGTAGATACATAAGAAGAAAATAAAAGATTTATTTTCCTCGTTGCAGGGGATTGGCAACTTTATATCATCAAATACTAAAAATGATATTTAGAAGATACACTCTTATAAATCTATACCCAGTCCATATCCATGCCTGACAAATCCATCCCAGTCAGTCAGTTGGTGAAATAATTTTCTTTTTTAGTATATATTTCCTGGAACAAGTAATTCTTTTTCACTAGACTAAAATTCTCGTGATTAACATAATTAAAAAATAAATTATTTAAAATTTATAATTGTCGGTATTAAAATCAACTTACACGAATTTCAATTTTAAAAAATTACGCCAACTACCACGTATAGTAAGAGAATGTTCTGTAGATGAACAGTTAATCAACAATTCGTATCAAGGGAAATAAATCTTTTTACGTAACCATGGACATTGAAAAAAAAATTTCATAAAATTTAAATTTCTGTTATAAAATACTACTTTCTCAGTAATAACCCTAGATTAAAAACACATAAGTCTGACGATATTATATGTATATATATTGTCGAGAAATATATGAAGACAGTGACTCTTTTTTACCACTGGTTGCGGAAACATGAACCGAAATTAGATACCTTATGATTTATAGTAGATGGCATTGAAAATGTAATTAAAGATATTACCAAAGTTGAGAAAAGTTATCTTTTTGTCTACATTATAATGCTGACGATATCCTGCATAAAAAATAATTAATTTAAAATTCATAACAGTTGATATTATAATCAGCTTACATGGATTTCCAATTTTAAAAATAATTAATGTTAATTGCATCTTATAGTAAAAGAATGTACCGTAGATGAACAGTTAATCAACAATTCTTATCAAGTGAAGTAGATCCTTTTGCATATGCATCCACATTGAAAAAAATGTCATAAAATTTAACTTTTGATTATAAAATGTTACTTCCTTTTCAATAAGCCTAGACTTAAAACAATCAACGAATGTCAGGATGCTATATATATATATAATCGCGAAATACATGAGGACAGTGATTCTTTTTACCATGGATCATTAGCCGAAATTATGGCCGATGGTTTGTGATTTATGGTAGATAGCATTGGAATCTATATAATTAAAGATATTTCCAAAGTTTGGGAAAGTTATCTTTTTTTGTCTACATTATAAATCTGTCGACATACTGCACCAGGGGAAATCAATTCTTTTGTGTTTTATCTACAAGGCATATCATAAATTTTTCTACAAGTCAATCCAGCAGATTTCTACATCCGAATGCTTTGAAGATATTATCTTTGCAAGATGCAGACCCAAAGTCGGCCAACAAGTCTGGCGACACTATCTTTCCGTCAACAAGTGTTGCATGGGGCAATCAACTCTTTTAACCAGCCAAGGGATCTCGAGACCACCATATATCAGTTCGAGATTTATATTAGTTGGGATTTGGGGATCGCGGTGCCATGGGTGGGTGGTGGGGTGGGAGAAGGGAATTAAAAACCCCTTGGGGAGGGATGCGCCACGAATGATGGGGGCAATCAGTCAACCGCATCGCGTACCAAATGAACAGACGAAGAGGGAAAGGGGGCGGCCCGGTTTTACGATTACGGGGTGAACTTTAATTTCAGCCCCTGCATCAATCTCCATACTAGGCGAGACGGCGCTGGGGAGAGGGATTGGATTGGAATACCAAAAGGATTCGGATCGCTCACAACAAGTGTTTTCTGTTTGTTTCAATGAATTTTCTGGGAGTCGCGGTAATAAAAAAAAAGGGGGCTGCCATGAGGTTTGGATGGAATGTTGTCTGCTTTTGTTTAATTTGTTGTGGAAAGGATAGCCCTATTCCATTACGGATAGGATTGAATGAAACTGAAAATAGAATGTAAGAATGGAATTTTGTAATTGTATTAAGTGTTTTATAATGCCTTTTTTTCCCATTTTTTTTTTTATTATTTTGGATAAATTTTAGATTTTATTAGTTCAACAAGGATGTATACTATGAAGGAATGATGTATGCTTTTAGCCTCGATTGTTTTGAGGGGCTCATTAGATATAAATATCGAAACTGAAAAAGAAAATGTGTTGAAAGAATTTTGTCGGGTTACTTTATATTCAACAATCTTTTCGGATAAGCACATCTACTTTTAAAAAAATCATTTTAGATGAAGTGACTGAAATTTGTTTAATTTTTCATTTTTTAAAAAATTATTTTGGGGATTGTGTCGTATTTACCATTTGCCTGTGAGCAGCCCAAGCGGGCTGTACCGACGAACACTGCTAGTCATTTAGGACTACCCAGGCGGCACGCGTAGCTTGAAACATGCTACGGAAGCGAGTAACACTATCCCCAGAAAGCTCTACCGTCATATTAGACCGGGACCTACAGTTAAAAGTGAATTCCAAACCACTACAAACATCAATGGCACCTGTAGGACTCGAACCCAAAACATGTGGCACCGAGAAAATATTGCCTTTGAAAATTTTTTTGCTGAATATATATATATATAATTATATGGGTGGGTGACTGTAATATGTTTGATATATTGAAATAATACATGTAATAAGAGGATTCGAATCCGAAACCTCTGGCGCTCAGTGCCACGGGTTTCGGGTTCGATATTTGTAGAGGTTCGGAATCCATTTTAAATCGTAAGTCCCGGTCTAATATGATCGTAGAGTGTTGGATGTAGGGCTGACAATCCTACTCTGTAAAAAGAAAACATATCAAGTCTCGAAATCTGCCCACAATGTGCACCAATAATAATGAATATAATTAAATTGCATCTTATGTCCAACGAATGTATTTCAGTAGAATGAATGAAATAATGTTCGTTAACATAAAAATTATTTTAATACACCAATTATTAAGAAAGGTGCACGTTTTAAAGAAGCCGGAAACATAGTATTTTTTTTTTTTTTTTTTACAAACACTTTTATCGCCTAATTTTAAGTTTTACCTTCAAGTTAGGTTAAGAAATACGTTAAAGATTATTTAATATTAATAAGAAATCTTCCTGTAAAATATTTCTTCCAGTACCTAATAAAGCGACACATTAAAATCGTGTTTCTTTTATAAATTTATCAATACAGCAACGGTTTAATAGATCCCCAAGTCAAATTTTCTGTCAACTGGTAAGAAAAACACACAGCAATTTGTCCAAGTGATAACGTTCCTCTTACTCAAAGACACCGCCATTACACCACACACTTTTTTTAATGTTTCTTCTGTCTCCCAACCCATACCGAAACCATTCATAAAACCAATGATGCCTTCCACCGTTGCCTGTCGCTTATCATCAGACGCGCAACGATTACGAGCGCGGCAGAATGTGTGAGGTGGGCCGGCGTTTACGAGTGGCCGAGTCCCGCACACGCCTGTTGCAGTGGGCCCAGGGTGGTCACGCGTGACTCTGGAATACTTTGTAATGTCACGGTCCGGCAGTGCGGAACCGTCGGCTTACAAAACGAGCGGTGGGCCCCGGTCGGTTGCGTGTGGTTACGAGCTGTGGGACCCGGTCTGCTGCGTGTGTTCTTCCTACAAGTCGTGGGCCGTGCAAACGAATCTTGTGGAAAAGCGAGATGTCCTTTCTGTAAAAGGGACGGGGTGGATTGAAGTGATCTGTTTTTCTTATGGGTTATTTGTCAGAGAGGTTAAAGGAATTCTGATTTAAGAAAGCAATGCTATAAATACAAGAATTAAGTGTTTATTACAATATACATAAATTGGTGTATGCAATTCTTCTTCACTGGCGCACCAGCCCCATGCTGGACGAAAGCCGTCTGCCTACTAACAGATTACGAGATAGGAGATGGTTTCTTTTCTGTGGAGTAGGGTTATCAGTCCTACGCATATGTAATTAGTATAGCATTTTAAATCTTCTTGAGACACAAACTTATATTTTTAACCAATTTTATTTTTGGGGCCTGGTGGCCGAGTGACTAGCGCTCTGGGACCTGGTGCCATATGTGTCGAGCCCTAATCCCAGCGATGCCATGGCATGGATGTTTTTAGTGGTGCGGAATCCTTTTTAAACCGTAGGTACCGGTCTTATATTACTATTACTAATACATCAAACCACATCACTGTGCCTAAATCTGAGTTGCCCCTTTACAATTTGGAAATGGTGTGGGTGAGAAGTCTGATTGGGTTCTATGAAGCTCTACAATCTTATGAGATCTACAGCTTAAAATGGATTCCGAACCACTACAAACATCCATGGCATCACCGGTATGTATGACATCCTCGAACCATCCAGAACGCTAGACACTCGGATATTCAGGTCCCGGTCTTATATGACTGTAAAGCGTTGGGTGCTAGGGGCTAACATCCCTACCCCGCAAAGGAAAGATATCCTGACTCGAAATCTGCCAGTAGGCAGACGACCTTTGTCCACTATGAATCTGTTGCGCCAATGAAGAAGAATTTTATATTTGTCATATTTAAGAATAATATTACTGAAAAGAATACAAAATGTATTTGCAGTTATTTTTCCAAAATTAAAGAAAACTATATTTTTTACTGTACTTTGGATATTCGGTAGTAAGTTTTATAAAAGGCATGCATTCCTAATAAGTAATGAATCCCATAAAAATTGTTGAAGATGTAAAATAAGTTTTGAAAAGGGGTTAAATAAGTTTGAGTAATGAAACAGCTACCTATGATTGCAAACTCAATTCAACTCGATCGCTACAAAATTTTCAAATTAAATCAATTGCGATTTTTTTTTGTAAAAAGTTGATCTCGAAGGTGAAGAAGTGACCATTCATTAATAATTAGAACCATTTTACTTCATTAATCTAAGGATTCCTTTCGCGATCAACTAAAATTAATAGATAACAGACTAACTACTATTTTATTCTAAAATTAAGAATGCATGGCTCATTTGTGCAATGTAATTTTGTAATTGTTCAAAGACAATAATAATAAGATTTTTTTTTAACACAATAATTTTCTTTAAAAAATTTTACAGTATCAAGTATTTATTTCATAATATTTATTCAGATAAAAATTAAAAATGTTAGGGATAAATAATTTTCTTTCACTTTATAATAAATTTTAATATATTATTATTAAAAGAAATCGTTAAGTCTCTATTTCTAATAGATAATGTTTAATAATTAATGAATATAATTATCTGCAATTTAAATATATTGTAATAAAAATTATATAAGTTCCATAAAATGAAATTTAAGGATGATATTAATTGAAAGCTATAATATACTAAATATAAGCTTGTTATAAATTGCTGCAAATAACACAATACGCACCTACATTTGATTTTAAATCTCCTCACTCCGAATTAATGGAACATTCATGAGAATTTCTGAATGTGGACAAACAAAATTAAGCGTACGACAACACTAAAGGAGTTCCACTGGTGCCACATATTGTCCAATACTTAACGAATATAATTGTTTGCAATTTAAATATACTGTAATTAAAAGTTATGTAATTTCTATAAAATGAAATTTGAGGAAGATATTAATTGAAAACTATAATGCATACAAATTGGTATGTGGTGTAATTAGTAAGCTTGCACGCTTACTAAATCTAAGCTTTTTATAAATTGCGGCAAATAACACAATACACACCCACATTTTTACAATCCCCTCGTTCCCAATTAAGGGAACATTCATGAGAATTTCTGAATGTGGGCAAACAAAATTTAGCGAAAAAAAAAAAAAAAACACTGAAAGGACTTTCCTTTTTCCATTCGAATGTTCCAGCAATGCCAACAATCCTTAATTTACACACTGAAAAGAAAAAAAGGAAAAAAAATTGTTCCCAGCATTATCGTCTGTGTCGCTGCGTGCACCTGAATAACTCCTGTGTTTAACCCCTACCGCTTAACAAGTATGGCTCAGTCTATGCCATATCCGCGACATAGACACACAGAGGGAAAAATAAAAAAAGAATGAATATAATGCACCTTATTTCAGAACAGCGGGAGTTTCCTAGCTGGCCCGTGGAACAATACCGGGATGTATTGCAACATTCCTAGCTCTGCTAAAGCATGACGCAAACGGTTTTTTATATTCGAAAGTCCACCTCCAGAATTAGCTGCAGGGTTCTACCCGTACTCGGTTCGCAGACGATATGTTGAACAAAGGCGGGCGCTCACATGTACCTTAGCAGACGATAAAGTTTCTGCAGGGGAACATCATTTTCGTCAGAACAGAATTCAATTGTTCCAAAGTTCCGTGATGGGTCATGTTCTACAAGTAGCGATTATTCTGGACGTGAGCTACGTGGTGTTTCGAATTGAACAGATTCCTCAAAGTGGAATGTGGGATCTGTTGTGGGAAAATAAAATGATTTTTTGGGGTAAATGAAATTGGAATTTCGACTTTAATTCTAAGAAATAAAAGTTTTTTTTTTTGTAATTGAAATAAAAAAAGACCTTATGTATAAATAAGAATTTTCGAATAGTTTGTATAGGGTTATCTTGAAGTAATTTTCTTAATTGAAGTAATTGAATAAATTAAAAAGAGCAACAATGTAAATTGAACCATTATTTTATGTGGAAAACCCATCAACCGAAAAACGTTGTTCTTTCCACTTTCTTTATTAATACGAAGTAAAAGAGATAAATATTATAGCAATAAATTGTACATTTAGTAAAAGTACAATTTATTGCTGTATTATTATTATATTTTTAGTAAAAGTACAATTAGTAGAAATGCAATTTATTGCTCTAATATTATTATATTTTTAGTAAAATACAATTTATTGCTGTAATATTATTATACTTACAGTAAAAATTCAATTTATTGCTCTAATATTATTATATTTTTAGTAAAATTACAATTTATTGCTGTAATATTATTATACTTACAGTAAAAAATACAATTTATTGCTGTATTATTATTATACTTTCAGTAAAAGTACAATTTATTGCTGTAATATTTATCTCTTTACTTCGTATTAATAAAAGGGGGAAACAATGTTTTTAGATATAAAAAGTTGATGGACTTCTTACATAAAGAATGGTTCAATTTGTAGGTGTTGCTTTTGAAATTATTGAATTAAATGCTTTAGATTAATTAATTTAGGTGCTTTAGATTAATTTCATCTAGTAACTATATTGTGCCAATGTACCTTTAAAAACAAATAAAATGCTTGAAATAATTTATCAATTCTTTTGCAAAGAAAGAAATTTGTTTGCTATTATATTTTGTTTACATGAGGAATCAGGTGATTTACATGATATATCACGAGAAGTTCCCAAAATACTCATTACAAGAAAAACTTCAGTAATATCTGCATATATTTGGTTGTCATTGGGCAAACAAATTGGAAATTTCCAACAGATAACTTGATTGTCTGTACAATATGTTTTCATATGCTATACAGTTTTCTTAGTTACTTTTGTAATTGCAAATATCTACAACGTAAACCACCTTCAAATTCGTGCCTTGTATACCAACATGGTGTTGTAGAGTACACATGTTGTCACTTGGAAGGCTTCGAATTCAAGATGTTAAAACGTTTTTGATTTTTTTTTTTTCATTAAAAGATAACATTACAGCAATAAACTGTACAGCAATGAACCCTAAACGTCTTTACTTTGGCTTACGGAAAGAGGGAAAAAGCATTTGTTGGGAAATCCTCACTTTTAAATTTTTCTCTCCTTTCTGCAAACAAGATTTTTATTTATAGCTAGACTAAAGAAAAATAAGTAACGCGTCTTATTTTCTCCTAATCTTATTTATCATTATTCAGTCTGGTATGTGATAATTTAAAGTAAGCAAGGGCAAAAGCCTAAAGTCTACCTTCAAAGTTTTGAATATATTGGGTTGATAAGAAAGTAATTTCGGTTTTCCTGTTATAAGTACATACATGGAAAAATCAAACGTAACTTTTCTTGCCAACCAACTAGATTAAGATTTTTATACATTTATTGCAAATTGTTTAGGATTTAACAAATCTTTATATAATTTCTGATATTTCCTTTATGTGATTTTTGATTTTTTTCGGGAATGCTTTTTTTTGCTATATTCACTTGCTGTTATTATTATTATTGTTCAACAAATATTTGTTCTTAACTTACACCTTGTTAGTCTAGTAGAATATTTTTGTGGGACACCAGTTTATTATTTTGAACCTTAAATAAAAAAAAATCTTATTTCTTGTATCATATTTCTCCTTTCTATCATTTATTAAGATTTTATTTAAAAAAAAAAAAAAAATACATACCGCAAGATATTCCAAAAATAAAAACGACAAATATTGGCATTGCGGTGGCCTGCGAATTACTCTATTAAATTCTTATAACAACTTGGGATTTCTTAGCGATCAAACCATTCCCAAATCTGTCCCCAATTACGTTCCCATTCAAAACAAACACCAACAGGCCGTCGCCAGCGAGGCGGGGCGGACCTCTCATTCTCATCTGTCAATGGCAGGGGCGCATATAAATGCAGCATGCGCCCCCTTTTAATCGGACGCTGCGATCAGTTAAGTATTTTTCTCTGCCATTGTCTCCAATTCCTTTTGTTGGTCCTTCTGCGTGCGTCTATTAATATTTATACTTTCTGGAAAGGTATGCATTATTTATTCTCGCTTATGCAAAAAGTCTGAAAATGAATTTTTTTTTTTTGTTTGTTTTTCGTTATTTTTTTCCTTTACTTTTTGGGTTCTCTTCTTTTTTCTATTGTCATCGGATTAAGTTTGATAAATTTCCGTCCCTTTTTATGTGATTTCAGCTGCTTGTCTTAGCGGCTGAAAGCTGAAGCCACCTTATGAAATAGTTTGGAAAAGTGCGGCTGAAATATTAATGAAATGCCAAATTGCGGGAGTTGGAATACCTTGAATTCCTTTAAATTTCGTTTGCTTTGTCCTTCTACGGTCATCTTGTGCACACTTTAGGCTAAACAGACCGGGACCTACAGTTTAACGTGGATTCCGAACCACTCACAAAATATCCATGCCACCGTCAGGAATCGAACCTGAAGCCTGGGATACCAAAGGACAGAGCGCTAGCCACTTGGCCACCTTAAATTTCGTTTGAATACCTATTTGCGTAAAATTATAGAGTATACATGATAATGGTGTTATAGAGTACACATGCGAATGATGCTGTAGAGTATGCGAATTGTGTTATAGAGCACACATGCGAATGGTGCTGTAGAGTAGGCGAATGGTGTTATAGAGTACACATGCGAATGGTGCTGTAGAGTACATATGCGAATGGTGCTGTAGGGGTATACATGCAAATGGTGCTGTAAGAGTACAGATGCAATACACGTATACAACAAAAATAGTTTTTATATCGTATTGCACCATTCAGCGTAATAGTACACCTGTACATCAATATTTTTACTATGTATTGCATCAAAATGAAGAAATCTTTCACATTTTGACTACTTATCTACATAGAGGTTAAATAAGCCACGACCTAACTTTTTATCGTTTATGTAAAAGACTGAAAATGAAAATTTTTTTTTTTTTTTGTATTTCGCCTTATTTATTATTATTATTATTATTTTTGGTTCCTCTCCTTTTCTAATATAGTCGGATTAAGTTTGATGAATTTCCGTCCCCTTTTATGTGATTTCAGCTGCTGTTTCAGCGGCTGAAAGTTGAAGCCACCTTATCCGCTGAGTGAAAGATTTCAGAAACGTGCGGCTGAAATATTAATGAAATTTCAAATTGACGTGCGTTCGAATATCTTGAATTCCTTTTAAATTTCGTTTGAATACCTATTATTTGGGTGGCGTTGCAGATAGATATGAATGGTGTAGTAGAGTACACGTGCAAATGGTGTTGTATACACATGAATGGTGGGAATACATATGCGAATGGTGCTGCAGAGTACATATGCGAGTGACGTTGCAGAGTATAAAACAACTAATAGTTTTAGTAGAAGAAATCTTTCCTATTCTCGTCGGATTAAGAAGTTTGATAAATTTCTGTCCCTTTTTATGTGATTTCAGCTGCTGTCTTAGTGGCTGAAAATTGAAGCCACTCTTTAACCGCTAAGTGTAAGAGTACGGAAATGTGAAGCTGCTTATATTAAATCCTTATTAGACATTTTCTGACCCAAGGCTCTGAAACATGGACTTTGGCAAGATCTGATGAGGCCCATTTGGGTATATTTGAGCTGAATATTTTAAGGGCTATTCTTGGAGGTGTTAGGGAAAGTGTTTGTTGAGAAGACGGTACAATGCAGAAATTTATAAATGCTATAAAGCCCCGGATAACATAAATTTTATTAAGATCAATAGATTAAACAGAGTTACTCATGTATTTAAAATGAATCATTTGAAGCCTATAAAAAGGCTCGTTTTGACAAAGTCACGAGGACAAACAGGAAGAAGACGATCCAAGTTGCGATGGATAGACGCAGTTGAAAAAGATTTTGCTGTACTGAAGGTTAAGAATTGAGGACCATTGTCACCCAGAGGTATCATGGAAATCTCTTCAAAGGAAAACATTGACCTAACTTGGGCTGTTGTGCTAATGATATAAAAATATATTCACAAATTTAATTTTGCAATAAATTGATTTTAATGAGGAAATTTTTTTATACATTAATATATTATCCATACGTAAGTAATGTTCAATTGAAAAATTTGCTTGAAAGTGAAGAAAAAAAGTTTTTTTTATGTATGGCCATTAGGAATCGGTATAAATTTCATCCATCTGTGTTAAGCTGTTTTATGTTAAGTTCACTTTAATGTCACACCATTAATAATTTAATATGATTCACGGTCCATTTAATATTTAAAACATCACACAGGATGTTGCAATTATATTTTAACTCTCTAATACTTTGAACGTTAAAAAGAAACTGAAAAAAAAAACTAAACAGCTGTCCAGTAATATGTTTTCTGCTAGCGTCAAACAAACACAGCTGCACATTAACAGAGCAGAAAACACAAACATACTTCACTTTCGAACATTATCAAGGACTAAAAACGGCCATAATGTACTCAAACTGAATATTAATTACATTAAAAAAAGTTATTTTAAAATATAATCAGGTGATAATTACACTTCCTTTTCTAAACAAACTATTAAACATGTTATTTAACTGTAGCAACTTAAAAATGTTAGCGGAAAAACAAAAATAAAATTAAAATAATTCAACCTTTGAAACATGGTGTGTACAAACGAAAATTTAATGACTTTGAAAATTAATTTCTTAATTTAAAGACTTCTTGAAGTTTTGCATACGAATGAGTAAGTCTCAATGCATAATGTTTACTGCAGCGCTTAGAATAAAATAAATTCCTCAAGATTATTTTTTTAAAAAGACAGACCATTTATTTTAAAACTGCTACTTAATAAATGTTTGTCTTTATTTTCAAATTTTGCTACCAGTGGGTTGAAGCGTCTTGATGGTGATATGCCTTTGAGGAAAATTAATATTTTCCTTTTTTTTTTTTTTTTTTTATCAAAGATTGAATTAAAGTATGGATGATTGTTTCTGTTTAAAAGGATTTAAAATGAATTTATGCTCGACAAGATTTGTTTTTGTAAATGTAAATAAACAAAAAAAAAAAGATAAACACTGGAAATAATAATTTATTTTATAAAAATAAAATAAATATTTATAATGAAATATATATAATTTTATATTTAAAAAAGTCAGACAATATAATGAAATAAAAATAATGAAAATTTACTGGAAATAATAATTTATTTTATAAAAATAAAAATATATATTTATAGAAAAATAAATATTTATAATAAAATATATATAATTTTATATTTAAAAACATGAATTATTTAAGAGCAAAAAGAAAAATTATTTATTAAAAATTATTATGTTTGTTGGGCGTAGGATTGACAACCCTGTCCCATAAAAAGAAAAAACAACTGTTTCAAAATCTGCCAGTAGGCAGAAAGCCGGTACAACATGGACTGTGACATGGGTGCTTGCAGTGGTTCGGCATCCACTTTAAACAGTAGGTCCTGAGTTTGTTTGCGTAGGATTTACAACCCCGGAAATATTATGTTTGTTGGGCGTAGGATTGACAACCCTGTCCCATAAAAAGAAAACAACTGTTTCAAAATCTGCCAGTTGGCAGAAAGCCATGGTCCAACATGGACTGCAGTGCCAGGATGTGAGTTATTTGCTAAATTGAAAATTATACATTTTTTGGATGGTCTATTAACACACGAGCTAATGAATTCGCTAAATTGTTGACATCTTTATGATGATATCCTTCAAATATATCTATGCCGCCTCTTAAAAGTGAGCGAAGGAAATAATGCTTCCTGGATAAAATTTCTAGGAATTTGTGAAGTTATTGAAGGAAACCGAGATACACACCAACATAATCGAAGCTGCATCCCGTTTTATGCTATTAACGTACAGTATCCTAGGGGTAAAAATTGTAACAATATATTTATCAAACATATAAGTTATTACTCGCATCCGTAGCATATCTACAAGCTACACATGCCCCCAGGGTAGTGCTAAAATGAGTAACAGCTGTGCTTATGGCATAAAGATTAACTTGTATTGCCAGCTGCATTAGAACAACAGATTTTAAGTATTATATGTTATTATTATTATTTCATTTTTTTCACTAAATATAGGTGTGGTATTGAGTTCCAATTCCATTAATGTATGCTCTAACAATCTACAGAAGAGCAGCCCGACCTACCGGGAGGACTTTTAGGGTTATTATTCCACAATTGCATGTCGTGTAGTGAAAACCAGAAAACTCCTACTTGGAAGCCTGACTATCAATACGAGGCACTTATTATTACCCAATTACCATAAAATCTCTTCGTTTCTAAAAGCATTGATTTCATAGGCTAATACTAGGGCATTCTAACTTGAGGTTTCCTCTATGCTAGTTGTGTTACCACTAGGTTACGAGTCGGCCCAATAGTAATGTGAAGTCTTACTTTAAACTTTACCGCCTTGAACCGCAAGGTCATAAATCTAGCATAGAGTTAATATACTTTTAATTACTTTTCTACTCTAAATCTGGATATGGTTCAGCACTCTCTGAACGTTTTCTCTAAAAACCAGGTGGTTCAGCACTGAAAGTTTTCTCTAACTCCAGGGTTCCCAGCGCTGGCTGCTAGTATCAGAGGATTCTAACTTCAGCTCTCCTCTATGCTAGCCGTCCTGATGATCAATTGGCTAGCGCTCTGGTTTTGGTATCGCAGACTTCAGGTTCGAATCCTGGCGGTCGATGGATATTTGTTAGTGATTCAGAATCCGCGTTAAACTGTAGGTCCTGGTCTGTTTAGCGTAAAATGTGCACTAAATGACCGTTGAGCGACAAAGCAAACCTCTATGCTAGCTATACACTTTTCCACTACGTTACGAGTCGACCCAATAGTATTGTATAGCAGTATACTATGTACAAGTTCATTTGCTGTTATGTTAAGGAATATTACATCTAGTCTTTACCTTGAACTGAAAGGTCATTCATCTACCATAGAGTTAACATCCTTTTAATTAATTCTCCACTCTAAATCTGGATATGGTTCAGTACTCTCTGAACGTTTTCTCTTAACACCAGGGTTCCCAGTGGCTGGCTCATTATGTTCCCAGCTGGCAAGACAGTGGAAACAAAACATCATGGATTGAGAAAACGAAGCCATTTACATACAGAATGTCGGATTCATTGGTTAATGACGAGGGTTGTCCTCAGCACGCTTTGTTAGACGGCGCTTGTTTTCCTTAACCGGATGGGCGTGGACGGAGCATTTGGCGATTGTTTTCGTTTCCAGGCGCGGGGCGTTCTTTTAAATGGATCCACTCAACCGTACTCATCTGGTTTAAAAGGATTAATTAGCCTGAGAAAAAAAGTATAGAAGAAGCAGGATGCATTGAACGAAAAGGCTGGGTTGGCTGTGAGGGCGAATTTCATTGATTTATCTTTCGAAGCAAATTTGAATGAGGTGATAATGATTAACACAATTTAGATGCAACACCATCTTTAAGAATACCATCATTAGATTCCTAAAGAGTTTCATATTTTGCAAATCCGTATTTGTGAACCTAACGGTCGCATGGATGTTATGAGTGGTTCGGAATCCATGTAAAACTGTAGGTTCTGGTCTAATTCGCTTACAGTGTGCAAAAAATGACCTTAGAGCGACAAACCAAACCGTATTTACGAAATAAATAAACATTAAAATAAATAAAAAGCATTGATCTTTTAAAGTTATCACAAAAATATCGACGTTTTCAATTGAAAAAATTTTGACCATAGGCTAATGAAACTTATGAACTATTTCACCACAATCAACGTTGGCTTTGGATATGATTACAACTTAGAGCAAACTCTATTAGGGAAGTTCGTACTTTCCATCCTCTTTTCTTGTACCCAATATAGATACTCTCCAAACTACAGATTTATAGTGTTCAAGCTCTTCGTATGTACTGAAATTTTCGGGTGGTTTGTTGTTTATCACATTAAAAGTCAGCGTTGACTCACCACTGCAATTTTAAACAAAAATCGATAGAAGTGGTATTTAAGAAGGTCACGCCTTCCTTTTCCTTTCTTATACTCATTGTGAAATTTTTCAACCTACATATTTATAGTTTTCATGCCCGGCGTATGCACTGGAACTTTCCGTGCGATTCTGCTTCCTTATGGCTTCGTGTTTTTTTTTTTTTTTTTTTTTTTTTTTTCAAACGTAGCTCTCCAAGAACAAAAAGCAGCACGCTAATCTGGTTTAAGGCATTATCCTCAAAATTTTTAAGACGGCCGAAAATCTATATTAATTAACAACTAAAGACTAAGAAAAATTCTTTAAGCTCACTAATTTATTAATATTCTATTACAATAAATATCCAAATGTTTTGTCTCAAAGGAAGAAAATGGCGGAAGTGTATAATTAATACCAGACACCAAAAATAAATATAAAATTTTGTACATAGATCTAACACATCACATAAACTCAAATGGAAAACATTGAATATAATTTTATTTGCTTTCAAATGTTCTCATCATATCTGTCGTTGTAAGAGATATCTATAAATCAATTTTTTTTTTAATAGGGATAATATCACAAGGGAAGACTTTTAAGGTAATTGTCCCGATTTTGTATGCCTTATTGGTCAAAATTCTAACCGATTATTGACATTAGATTCTCAATTGTTTACAAATTCTGTTCACTTTCAAAATCGTTAACTAGCGCATATAAGCCAAGTAGACAACTTAAAATAACCTTCCAAAAAACAAAAAACAATTCATTTGCATAACTTTTGCAAGATAACTTATATTGAATACTCAGTCATAAGCAAATAATGTATACTTAACAATAATAAAAAAAAAAATGACTTGACTAAAAGCAAACTGAGGAAAATTTTTGTATAATAAATAAAATCACGACAAAATAAATATTCAAAACAATAAAGAAAAGCTTTTAAGAAGAAGAAATGACATTGCACAAACAATGTCGTTCTTGTCTGTGAGAAAAAAAAAAATCTGACAAATTACGAGCCTTTTCTAAGAAAAACAAATCTAACTGAAACAACAATCTTTAAAATCTTCCCTCGTGTTTTTTTTTTTTTTATTTAAAATATTTAAAAGCACTTGCTAAAACAACACATTAAATAAAAACATAGCTGGAGCGCTTCACAAACTAGGTCTTCTTAAGTAACTAGCTCGGAGAGGATTAGAATTTAGTTCTGAAGGCCTTGTTGAAGCAAAACTATTGATGTTTCCCTTTTACTGTCTCATAAAAGTATTGATTTGGTTGGGGGGACATTCTTTGGGGTGAAGAATTGTCGGTAACTACAGGTAAAGAAAGTAACAAAAGAAAATCAGTTTTGTATAATACAAGTTTTCCAGGAAAAAAATAAAAATAAAAATTACTAAGAAAGGAGGGAAGTACTTTGTGTTTCATGGAACAATTGAGTTTTTCGCCACTTCTGTATAAACTAAATTAGGTAATAAAATTTTATGTTTTCGCAAAATTTGAGACACATTATAGGTAGAATCCGCCACAAAGCGTATTTAAATAGAAATTTATTGAGAATGCATGACATTTATTACTGTAAAGTTTGAAAATTACGTGAAATCGTTGACTAACTTAAGTCACAGACTTATATAACGTAATTTAGTTTTAATTATTACAAAATTTAACATTTATTTTATAATGTATAAATGAAATAAAATATATTTATAAAAATATGAAAGCATGTTAAATCTTAATTAAATGATTCCTTAAATTTACTACTAGTTTATACATAATTTAAAAACTATTTATATATCTTAATACTAGTTTATATATTTAATATATAAATGACATAAATTACGATTATAAAAAACATAAAAGTATATTCAATCTTAATTAAGTATGTTTAAGTAAGTGATTTCTTGAATTTACTACGTTTATACATAAATTTAAAAATTGTTTATTATATAAATGAAATAAATTACGATTATAAAAATATAAAAGCATATTAGATCTTAATAAAGTATGCTTAAGCAAATGATTTCCTTCATTTACTGCTAGTTTATATAAATTTAATAACTGTTTATATTCTTAATACCAGTTTATGTATTTATTATATAAATGAAATAAATTACAATTATAAAAACATTTTAGATCTAAAAGATCTAGATCACAGATATTTAGATCTAAGTATAGATTTAAATCCAACTATTATTTATTAAGTATAGATTTAAATCCAACAAGATGAAAATTACATTGATATCCTTAAAATAAAAACCAAGGTATTTTTGGTTGAACATCGGTGGGTTTGTCCTCCACTTATGTACGCCACGAAAAGCCCACCGAAGGGTGGACATTGCCTTTCGGGGACTCTTGGGGGTAAGCACCCCACATTTGTATGTCGTATTGGAACCCCCTTCTTCCAGAAAACTCCTACCAGGCAGTTTGATTATTGACATATATCTATATACATATAGATTCCAACAAAATGAAAATTACATTGATATCCTTAAAATAAAAGCCAAGCTATTGTTTTTGTTGAATATCGGTGGTATGTGCTCCACTTATGTATGCCACGAAAAGCCCACCGATGAGTGGACTTTGCCTTTCAAGACCTTTTAGGAATAAGTATTTGTACGTCATTTCGGAAAAAAAAAAAACCTAGAAAACTCCTACCAGGTAGCTTGATTATTGAGGCGAGACACTTGAGATAATATATAAATAAATATATATATATATATATATATATATATATATTTATTAACTGTTATATAATTTTTGTTGTTATTGTGATGATATATATATATATATATATATCACAATTACCATAATCATCGTAATTGCCATAAATCACCATAAGTTCACAATTACCATATATATATATATATATATATATATATCATCACAATTACCATAAGTTTACTCATTTCTGAAAGCAATCATCACAAAGACAATCAAGACAGACATCACTAACGGATTTGAAGTTTTTGCACACTACTAAAGTTTTAAAAAGCTATATATTAAATAAAACAATCAAAAAGTATATTTCTATTAATCTTGCAATAATTTCATCCTACACATAACAAAACTTTTGAATCGATTAGTTCATTCTTCATCGTTATCTTTAAAACCCAATCTCCCAAAGATGAACTTTATCTGACGAAGATCTCACAGCTCAACGGATTCATCCCTCGACACAATGCAAGTTCTTGAACAAACTTCATCAAAGGTACGGCAGCATACAGATGGGTGCTTTCCGCGAAAACTAAATTACTGCAATCCCGACATAGACAAAAATACCAATTCTTGAAAAGGAGTCAGACGGTCTCCCATCTTTTTTTTTTTTCGCTTTCAGATGGGAGAGATTTCCCGAAACTGCTCCCTGGTAGCTACTTTGTTATTACTGAAGCATTTGATTCTTCGAATCACGGGTAAATTGCTTCTGGTCTAATCTGGTAGAAGCAATTACTATTCACTGAGATCCGGATCGTTTCCGCGAATGAGAAATCTTCGAATAAACCGAACGGAAACCGATTCATTCGTTCATATGACCGGAGATGAGGAACACGATGTTTTCCGCGTCTTCTGCAAATTGATTTTTGTTCAAAGCATTAAAAGTACAAATTCCGTTTACTTTAGTATCGAAGTTTGACGTCACATATTTTATCTGTACAAAATTCTTTTTAATTATCGTCAAAGTAGTTTTAAAGTGAAATAAGTTACTATGAATACTTTGATAAAATTAAGCAATAATTAGTATGCAATTAATAGTATAATATGTCATTTGAGTTAAATTAGTTTGCATGTTGAAATATTCTGTACATTTTAAAAGATTATTTAGAATAATAAAATTGATATATAGAGCCATTTTTTATTGTAGTAGTAATTCGCAAAAACGGGTAAATTGCTTCTGGTCTAATCTGGTAGAAGCAATTACTATTCACTGAGATTCGGATCGTTTCCGCGAATGAGAAATCTTCGAATGAACCTAATGGAAACCGATTCATTCGTTCATATGACCGGAGATGGGGGAACACGATGCTTTCCGCGTCTTCTGCAAATTGGATTTTTTGTTCAAAAATTAAAAGTACTCAAAAAAAACTTTAGTATTGAACGTATTTTATCTGTACAAAAATGTACAAATTTATTTTAATTTTAATAATGAATTAAATTAATAATAAGAAAAAATATGTAACTATTAATAGCAAAAAAATATAAGAAAATATTATTTTGAGCATAAAATTACACATTAATAAGATATTGAGACATTTCAATAAAACGTATAAGCGTAAGATTAATCATACGTATTCAACATATAAACGTAAGTAATCAAATGTATTCATCGTATAAACGTAATAAATCAAATGTATTCAACGTATAAACGTAAATAATCAAATGTATTCAACGTATAAACGTAAAGTAATCAAGTGTATTCAACGTATGAACGTAAGTAATCAAGTGTATTCAACGTATAAACGTAAGTAATAAATGTATTCAACGTATAAACGTAAATAATCTTATTCAATGTATAAAAGTAAGTAATCTTATTCAACGTATAAACGTAAGTAAACAAAAATGTATTCAACGTATTAATAATGGAAAGAAATTTTAAATTGAAATAATTCGCATCTTATAAATACATTCATAAAATATATGACATTAGAGTTAAATTAGTTTGCATGTTGAAAAATTTTGTACATTAAAAAAAAAAATATTTAAAATAATAAAAATTATATATAGAGTAATTTTTTATTGTAATAGTAATTTGTTAAGAACGAGTCAATTGCTTCTGATCTAATGTGGTAGATTCAATTACTATTCACTGAGATCCGAATCTTTTCCGCGAATGAGAAATCTTCGAACGAACAGAACGGAAACCGATTCATTCGTTCATATGACCAGAAATGGGGAACACGATGTTTCCACGTCTTCTACAAATTGGAATTTTGTTCAAAACATTAAAAGTTCAAATTCGACGTCATATATTTTATCTGTACAAAAATGTACAAATTTCTTTTAGTTATCGTCAATAGAAAGCAATTTTAAATTGAAATTATTTGCATCTCATGAATACTGGCATCTCATAAAATATATGACATTACAATTAAATTAGTTTACATGGTCTAAAATTTTGTACATAGGTAAATAAGGGTTATTTAGGTTAATAAAATTGATATATAAAAGCCATTTTTTTATTGTCATAATAATTTGTAAGAATTGTTACTTTTTATATAAGCAGTTTATGATATACATATTTTGGAGAAAAAAAGTCAATCTCAAAGCAAAAATGATTTCCTTAGATAAAATTATTTTTGCAATAATATGTATAAAAAATTTGTAGCTATTAATAACAGGCAATATATATATATATATATATAGGAAATTTATTTAAGTACAAAATTACAATGTTAACAAGATTTTGATATATTTCAATAAAACGTATAAACGTAACTAATCAAATGTATTCAATTTATAAACGTAAGTAATCAAATATATTCAACGTATAAACGTAAATAAAATGTATTCAACGTATAAACGTAAATAAAATGTATTCAACATATTTTCTTAAGTAACCAAATGTATCCAACGTACATTCTTAAGTAATCAAATTTATTCCCACGTATAAATGTAAGTAATAAAATGTATTCAACGTATAAACGTAAATAATCAAAATGTATTCAACGTATAAACGTAAATAATCAAATGTATTCAACGTATAAACGTAAATAATCAAATGTATTCAACGTATAAACGTATGTAATCACATTATAGAAATGTACAATTTCATATTTAATTTATCTTAAAGGCTGTTTTTTTAAATTTACAGTAGTAAGTAAAAGATTTAGTCACAAAATGCATGCTGCTAAAATATACATTAGTATCTTTTCTCTCTCATTATAGATGGGTAACATTTTACAATTTCTTATTCCTTTTAGTGATTTCTTGTATCAATGTATACTGTAGTTTTTGTATTCAAAAATAAATGAAGGTTTTATTTATTTCCATTTTATTTTTATGATGCAAAATAATCATCATACAAATAGTTTAATAGCAAACGTAGAATATATTTAAATTACTTTTCTTTAAAATTAAAATTATATTCATTATACACAGACTTTGATCTGTAATTTTTATGCTTAGAAATAAATTATTTTAATTATTAAATATTAAAAAGTGAATCAATATGTTTTGTTACAATAACGATCCCAAATTTGATAATGATATTATTTTATGTCTAACATCAGATATATATTAATTAAGAAAACATTAATTTAATTTGTTAAAAATTCTTTAAACAAAACCGAATGATTTTCTTTTAAATTTCAATACATTTTTGATAACATTAAAAATATAATAGTTATTAAAAATGCTAAATAATTGAATATACTTTTATCACAATCATTAATCATCTTAAATATTTGAAAGGGCACAAAGTTTTATTAGATATAAGCTGTATAATTTTAATCTTATAACAATGAATTCTGTAGGTAAATTTTTAAATACAAAGCTTAATGTTAAATATTTAACATTCAAAATATTATGCTTTTAAGTAACAATATTAACTATATTTTAGATTACACATTATATCTATTTACATATAATTGACAGAAGAGTATTAAGAAAAAGGGGTTGAAATAGGTCTCACATTTATAAAATAAATCATAACTACATTAAAAGGTATCCAGAAATATTTAATATAAAATGGTGCAATTTTAAAAATATTTTTATGGAATTTCATTTCTTAAAAATAATTCCGAGAAGTTGCTACAAAGTTTATTTTAAAAATATAATTTCTATGTTAGTTATATTTGATTGGAACTTAGAAAATATTATGTAAAATTTTGATTTAATTAAATAATAAATCTTTATCATGAATATTTTAAGATTTTCTGAATAACGATAATTTATTTCGAGGGTAATCTTTTAACAAAAAATGCAAACATAAATAAATAACATGTTCGAATAAAAGAACTATATTTTTTGGTGCTTATAAATCCAAAAAATATATATTCAAGATATTAAAATATACAGAAAAATTTTAATACCATTAAATATTTTAATATAATTGAATACATACAGAAATGCGAAAGTTTTACTTATGAGCGAAATTAAATTTATATTTAGAGTTTAATTAATGTTAAAGAAAGTATATAAAGATATAAAAATTAAACTATGTTTTTGAAACGATAAATAGTTAAATATATTTAAAGATATTAGATTTTATAAATTTGTGAAACGAAAATGAATACGTAAAATAATAAATAAATTAAAAAAAAAACATATAGCTTTTTATAGAGCTTTTAGTATTTAATAATATATATAATTCTAAGTAAAATAAAAGATAATGGTTCAAATAGTGAAGGTATAAAATAAAAAAGATAATTATCGTTAAAAAGCATTTAGATAATTATTATGAAACCTTATTTGTTCTCTAAAATCTAAATCGAACAACCTTATTAAAAATAAGATGATTTTTTTAAATTTAAGATATCGTAAATAAATAAGAAAAATTAGAAAACACAAAATACATAATTATTTTTTAATTAAAAATTAAATTTGTTTATTTCAAAAGAATACGAGAAGTTCAATAAAAAAAATTGAAATTTTTATAATTTGAATACAATACTTTAATGGCATGCACTTTCTGAATCTATAACGAACAAATCTTTTCTCAATTTCTTAAATGTGCATTAGAACAGAACAAATATTTTTCTACTGACAAAATTTTAATGAAACACGTACTGAAAATTTATTACAAAAACAAATATTTTTACTATATTAAAAAAACTGTTGATTGGCATTTATTTTTTTAAATTCTGCAATTAAATAAATCTAACAAAATATATATTCAAATTTAGCATCAAGTTTAAAATAACAAATTGCGGATTAAAAAAAAACACCTTTTTTTTCAATACGAAAAATATTAAATGGATGCATAAAATATTAACTTACTGCATCGTATAAATAATATACGTTTATAAAATAAAAATAATTTTTTTTTCTGCATTCAAAAATAAATTATCTATTATTTTTCAAAAATTAGTAAATATTTTTAAAACACATATTTTTAATAAAGGAAGAAGCACATAAAATAAAACTTAACTAAAATAAACTTTTTAAAACATTAAAAATATTTGTTAATTTTTTTTTTTTTAAAAATGCTGTTAAATACGTTTTTGTTTTTTCAATACATCAACAAATGATTAATTTATATAGTTAAATTTCTTTATATTTAGTTTTTTAATTTTTTCACGCTGATTTGAATGTTTTTTTTTTTTTAATTTATAATAAAAAAGAGATCAATCTGAAGAATTTTTATATAATAAAGAGTAATGATTAATTTTTTTTGAAGAATGTGGTAAAAGATGAGAAGTTCTCTATCATTTATCAATAAGTAAGTGCATAGAGTAAATAAATAAATAAATATATATATATATATATATATATATATAAAGCATAGCAAAAAGCTTTTATTATTAAAAATAATTTCTGAAAACACACTTTTTCATTTAATTACAAGTATTACTATTTTTAATAGTTCAATTTTCCAATTATATTAAAAATACAATTTTGCATAAATAAATAGATAAATAAAAATTCTATTAAGGACTGAAAAATTTAAAACCTAATTATTTAATAATCGAGATCATATAAAAAAATTGAACAAACTAACTTGACTGCATTCCTTTTAAGAGTGATTCGGAAAATATTTTTTTCTATTCAAACGATTAATATTGATCCGATTAAGAATTTATTAATTTTTTTAAACCGAAAAAGAACATTACCAAACTGACTGCAATTGCCACTGGTAATTTTTGACTTTCATGAAAACGATTGATGCAAAGAATTATTCGATCGAAATATATACAATATAATAATATAACGTAAAATAAAAAATAATATAAAAATTAAACAAACTAACTTGATCGCATTCCTTTTTAAGAGTATTTTAGAAATTATTCATTCTATACAAACGATTAATATTAATCCGTTTAAAAATATATTAATTTTTCAAACCGAAAAAGAACATTCCAAAACTAGAATTGCAACTGCCAATTTTTGACTTATCACAGTCATGAAAACGATCAATGCGAAAAAGTTTCAAGAATAATTTTTTTAATCCACCCATTAACTAATATAGCTATTAACTAATATATATATTAATAAGTCTAAGTAAAATACTATTAAGGACTGAAAGATTTTAATTAAACATGATATAAAAAATTGAACAAACACAACTTGACTGCATTCCTTTTTAAAAATGTTTTGGAAAATATTTTTTTTCTATTCAAACGATTAATATTGATCCGATTAAAAATTAATTTTTTCAATCCGAGAAAGAACATTCCAAAACTGGCAATACTCTGCAATTTTTAAATTAAAATCAAGATCACAGTCATGAAAACGATAAATGCACAGATATATTCGACCGAAAAAAAGTTTCAAGAAGAAATTCTTTAATAGACTATTTAATTAATAAAGCTGCCATTTAAAAAAAAAATATTAATAAGTCAAAGTAAAACACTATTAAGGACTTAAAAATTTTAATTAGACATCATATAAAATATTGAAGAAACGCAACTTGACTGCATTCCTTTTACGAGTAGTTTGGAAAATATTTTTTTCTATTTAAGCGATTAATATTAATCCGATTGCAAATTAAATAATTTTTCAAATCGAAAAAGAGCATTTTCAAAAGTAGAATCGCAACTGTTAATTTCTAACTTAAGATCACCATGAAAACGATTAATACAAAGAATTATTCGATCGAAATATATACAATATAATATAACATAATATATAAAAAATCATATAAAAATTGAACAAACTAACTAGATTGCATTCCTTATGGTATGAGTATAGTGTTTTGGAAATTATTCCTTATTATTTGACAGTAGTTTGGAAATTATTCCTTCTATTCAACCTATTAATATTGATCCGATCAAAAATTAATTAATTATTTCAAACCAAAAAGAATATTTCCAAACTAACATTGCAATTTTTAACTTAAGATCACAGTCATGAAAACGATTAATGCGAAGAATTATTCGATCGAAATATATACAGTATAATCTAACGTAATAAATAGAAAATCATACAAAAAAATTGAACAAACTAACTTGACAGCATTTTTTTAACAGCATTTTGGAAATTATTCCTTCTATTCAAACGATTAATATTCATCCGATTAATAATATAATAATTTTCAAACCTTAAAAGAGCATTTCCAAAACTAGACTTGTAACTGGCAATTTTTAACTTATCACAGTCATGAAAACGATTAATGCAAAGAATTAATCGATCGAAATATATACATTATAATATAACGTAATAATTAAAAAAATTAAAAAAACAAACTAACTTGAGTGCATTCCTTTTGAAGAGTATTTTGGAAAATATTCTTTCAATACAAACGATTAATATTGATTCGATTAAAAATTATTAAATTTTTTCAAACCGAAACAGAAAATTTTCAAAACTGGCATTGCAATACTTTGCAATTTTTAACTCAAGATCACCATAAAAAACGATCAATACATCCTATTCAAACGATGTAATATTTATCCGATTAATAATATATTAATTTTTCAAACCGAAACAGAACATTTACAAATCTGGCAATTTTTGACATATCACAGTCACGAAAACGATCAATGCAAAAAAAAATAATTCGATCCAAAAGTTTCAAGAACAAATATTTTAATCGACCCATTAATTAATATATCTCCGATTATAAAAATACATTAAAAAGTCTAAGTCCAAAAAAAAAAAACTTACGTCTCAACGCCCAACGACTTGCAATTTCACGTCACCCCATCAAAAATCGTCGACGCACCGCAAAGTCCCTCCAACCTGCTGCAATCGTGTTGCGGCGAAAACTCGATCATCTTCAACAGCGAAGGAGAAAAACTCCTTTTCGAACGCCAACCGTAGGAGCACAGAAGGAGCGGAGCACACGTCCGAACCCTGCGGAATCTCCACCGCATCTGCTGATCCAGCGCGCAGAGCTGGACAATCGCGAGCCGAACGTCGCCCACAGGTCGTTAGCCGCTCTCCCATTGGTCGGCTGGATTCATTCCGGGAAGGATGGGGGAGGGCAGGAAGGCAACTGTGGCGTTCCCCCCTTCGCGCCGAGGGAGAGAGAGTGTGGGTGGTGGGGGCAGGCGAGTAAAAAAAAGATATTTAAAGGAAAGCAGGAACGAAGAAAGAAGAATTAAAAACAAGTAATATAAAAAAAAAAAAAATTTTAAAGTCAATTCTATTTTTTTTTATATTGTAGAAAGTCCCTGAAATGTATATTTATTATACTATAAATATATGCATGGTGTATACATGAAAGTTAGACCCGACTATCAAAATCGAATTGAAGTAATAAACAAGTAACATAAAAAAATCAATTAAATTGAGTCAATTCCTACTTTTTTTCAATTCCTTCTATTAGTTCACACTCTTCCTATATATATCTTGTTCAAATTTTCAATCGTTCATAAAATACTTTTCATTCATTCACTCAAGTTCAAATACATTTTTTTTTTTAACTTGGAGTGGATGACATTGATGTTAATACAGTTTTTTCAAATATTAATTCAGTAATTAAATTTATTTAATTAATTTTAGATTCAGAGAAGTTGCATATATCTACCAATAGATGGCGCCATATAAACTTAAAAAAATGAATGAAAATTATTTATAAAGGACTTTCTGTAATAGAGTGAAAAAAAAAAAAAAAAAAAAAGTAGGAATTGACTTAAAAAAAAATTTTTTATTACTTGTTTTTCACTATATTGCAGAAAAGACCTTTACCAATAAAGTTTAAATTTTCCTCTTACATCTTACGCCATCTATTGGTAGATACATGCAACTTAAATCTAAAAAAAAAAAAAAAAAACTAAAATTAATTAATTAAATTTAATTACTGAATTAATATTGGTCCACCTCTCCCATTGGTCGACTGGATTCATTCCGGAAGGGGGGGGTGCAGGAAGGCAACTGTGGCGTTCCCCTCTTCGCGCAGAGACAGTGTGGGTGTGGGTGGTGGGGGCAGGCGAGTGAAAAGATATTTAAAGTAAAACCAGAAATGAAGAAAAAGGAATTTAAAAAAAAAAAATTAAATATTTTCTAAATTCTTGGATTTACTTTTACTGAGGAGGGGGCCTGAATGGGGTACCACAGGTTTCGGGTCCGAGTCCCGGCGGTACCATGGATGTTTGTAGTATTTCGGAATCCACTTTAAACTGTAGGTCCCGATCTAACATGATCGTAGAGCGTCGCAGGGGCTTGCTACTCCGCGTCCGTGGCTTATCTTTCGCCCTCTGGGTAATGCAAAGTGAGTAACGTCTGTGCAGCGCTTGCCTTAAGGCATCCAAGACAGCTGTCTAAGTGTTTGCCAGCTGCATTAGGAAAAAAAAAACTTTACTGAGGATTATTTCAATAATTAATGACTGTGAGTAAGGATTGCTAAACTCAAGTCCGCTATCATAATTGAAATTTTAATCCGTCGTTTAAAAATTCACTTGGAAGACCTGATTATTATTATTTATTTCAATTCCTTCTATTTGCTCACACTCTCCCAATATACATCTTATTCAAATTTTCAGCCGTTCATAAAACACTTTTATTCATCCACTCAAGTTCAAACACATTTTTTTAACTTGTAGTGGATGACACTGGATGTTAATACAGTTTTTTCAAATATTAATTCAGTAATAAAATTTATTTAATTAATTTAAAATTTTTTTAGATTTAAGTTGCATATATCTACCAATAGATGGCGCCAGATAAACTTGAAAAAATGAATGAATGAAAATTATTTATAAGGGCAATATAGCAAAGTTTTGCAGTAAGTAATAGTTTTCTGCAATATAGTAAAAAAAAAAAGTAGGAATTGACTTTAAATTATTTTTATTTTTATATTACTTTTTTTATATTGCAGAAAAGTCCTTTACAAATAAAGTTTACATTTTCGTCTTACTATCTATTGATAGATACATGCAACTTAAATCTAAATAAAAGAAACTAAAATTAATTAATTAAATTTAATGAATGAATTAATATTTGAAAAACTGTATTAACATCAGTGTCATCCACTACAAGTTCAAAAAAAATGTATTTGAACTCGAGTGGATGAATAGAGAGTATTTTAGAACGATTGAAAATTTGAACAAGATATATATAGCGAGAGTGTGAGCTAATAGAAGGAATTGAAAAAATATATATTTTCTGAATTTTTGGATTTACTTTACTGAGGATTATTTCAATGATTAATGACTGTGAGTAAGGTTTGCTAAACGCCAGTCTCCGCTATCATAATTAAAATTTTAATCCATCGTTTAAAAATTCACTTGGAAGACCCCGATTATTATTATTTATTTTTTGTTTAAAGTTAGCGATAGTTGGAAAAAAAATATTTATAAAAGGTTGGGTATATAAAGATTGGAGCTTTAGGGCATACCTTAAATTAACCGTTTTTCGCAGTTAATTCGATCAAAAATAATTTCAGGTCAACTATTTATTTAAGTTGCTCAAATTCTTTCAACGCATTTTTGCTTTCGGAAGATAAATTATAATTTAAAGTTTATTAATATTCTGGATTTTTATTTATTTATTATTTTGTAAATTGATTATTTGTCGCTGGTAAAAAAGATATTGTTTTTGTTTGTTTTCATAACGTAATTAGAAGACGTCTTTGATGATGTAGTGTAGTGATAAACGATGAAATTGAAAAATAATAATTGTCGTTTGTTTTATTCGAACACTTATAAGGTAGATAAAATTTCACACAAAAAAATATATATAGCAAGGAACTATAAAATTTGGTATGAAAGGTATTTTGTAGTAATTTAATTTATAGTTTTTACAGAAAATACTTTTTAATTTTAGGTAATGATCTTAAAATACAACGTTAAAGTCGATTTTTAAATAATTAGGTTTTTAATTTTTTAAGTCCTTAATAGTATAATATTTTTTTTTTTGCCTAATTTAACTTTTAATATAAAATGAGAAAATGAAGTATTAAAAATAATAATATTGTAAATTCAAGGAGAATGTGCCTATACTTTCAGAAATTATTTTTATTAATAAAATCTTTGTTATGAATATGGAACATAAGAAATATATGTTTTTTTTTCTTTTTTGAATTAATAATTAACAAACTCCCAGGTACTAGAGCCCGCGGTGAACCTAGGCCGTCTGCTTCGTGGCAGATGTCGAGACAGGAGATGTTTCCTTTTAACGGGAAAATGTTTCCCAATCCTACGCCCAACGCTCTACAGTCATATTAGATCGATAACTAGAGTTTGAAGTGGAAAAAGAAATAATAAGAGGGGATTTAAAGTTTGGAGTCCTAGGCATACCTTAATTAACCGTTTTTCGCAGTTAATTCGAACAAAAATAATTTCAGGTCAACTATTTATCAAGTTGCTCAAGTTCTTTTCAACGCATTTTTGCTATAGAAAGATAAATTATAATTTAAAGTTTATTAATATTTTGGGTTTTGTTTATTTATTTTTAAATTGATTATTTGTCGTTAAAAAGAAATTGTTTTTGTTTGTTTTCATAATGTAATTAGAAGACGTCTTTGATGATCTACAGTAGTGATAGACAGTGAAATTGTGAATTTTTTAATCCTTAATAGCATTTTAATTTTTCTGAATATTATTTTTTTGCTTAATTGAATTTTTAATATAAAAGGAAAAATGAAGTATTAAAAATAGTAATGCTTGTAAATTAACAGCAATGAGTGTATCTTTTCAGAAATTATTTATATTAATAAAATTTTTCTATGAATATATAACATGGGAAATATTTGCTTTTTTTCTTTCTTAATTAATGACTAATCCTGGCATTACAGCTGATAGTGGACCAAGGCCGTCTGCCTACTGGCAGATGTCGGGACAAGAGACGTTTACTTTTTACGTGGTAGGGTTTCCCAGTCCTATGCCTAATGCTCTACAGTCATATTAAATCGGGATATACGATTTAAAATGGATTGCGAACCACTACAAAAATCCATGGCACCGCATCGAATAGGCGAATCTAAAACTTGTGGCACCGATAAAAATAATACTCTTGAACCAAATTAAAGCATTTTGCTGAATATGTATACACTCAAGAGCCAAAACGTTATGACCACCTGTCAATAACGAGTTGGCCCACCTTTGGCGAGCAACACAGCTTCAACCCGCCTTGGCATGGATTAATACCACCACTTAATACCAGTTAAATACCACTTCCACCTGATCACGTACCTTCCACGTCATCCAGGCGAGTTCATTGCAAAAATGTAGGGGTGGTCATAATGTTTTGGCTCTTGAGTGTATATATATATATATATATATATATATATATATGCGTGTGTATGCATAATTATAATGGTGGTGTAATATGTTAGATATATTGAAATAATGCATATGATAAATATATATCAGTCAATTATCATTTATAAAATACTTTAATTTAATCACTTTTTAACTATTAACTATATTTAAGGTCTCACTAATAACTTAAATGTTCATCCAGAGAAATTTATTAATGTACAAAAAAATTTGATTACAGAAATAAAAAAAGTAATACCAAATGTACTTAATCTGCAATAAATTTTAACGAAATCATAGAAACGTAATTATTTAAAGAGTTGGGAATTTTATTCATATGGCTGAAACTATACAAATTTTAATCATCTCTTTCATAACAGTAGGGGATTAAATGACAGTATTTCTCTCAAATATAATGGTGCAATATTAAAAACTGTTATTAAAGATAATTATAACAATTAGGATATTGTTAAACGCATCAAAATATTAAATACCTTCATTATTAAACATATTTTTATTTATCTCTTTCATAACAGTAGGGATTAAATGACAATATATCTCTAAAAATATAGTAGTCAATATAATACATCATAACTATTTTTATAGTGATTTTTTTCCTAATGCAGCTAGCAAACATTTAGACAGCTTGGTCTTGGATACCTTAAGGCAAGCGCTGCACAGACGTTACTCACTTCGCATTCCCCAGGGGGGCTCGTGTAACTTGAAGATAAGCCACGGACGCGGAGTAACAATGCCCCGCAAAGCTCTACGATCATATTAAACAGGGGCCTACGGTTTTAAAGTGGATTACGAACCACTATAAACATCCATGGCCCCGCCGGGACTCAAACTCGAAACCTGTGGTACCGAGCGCCAGAGCGCTAGCCACTCGGCCATTCAGGCCCCATTTTTATAGTAATAGTTTTAATAATTATAATACTGTTAAATGTAAGCAATGTATTAAATATCTTTATTATTTAAGATATTTTCATTGAATTTTAATATGAGTTTATAAAATTTGCCCTATTAAACTAATAACAGCCCAACTCATTGCAATTTGTAAATTGTGGAGCTGGTGTATAGGTTTCAGGTTAGAATCCTGGGGCAGCGTCCATTGCAGTAAGGGATGTCAGAAACGAGGTTTGGTTTGTCACTCTGCGGTCATATTGTGCTCACGAGGGGATAAACAGACCGGGACCTACAGTTTAAAGTAGATTCCGAACCACAAACAAACATCCATGCCACCTCCAGGATTCAAACGTGAAGCCAGATCAAAGGCCAGATCGCTGGCCACTTCGCCACCAGGCCGCATCAGAAACGAGGAATCGAGTTTTTGATGATATATGAAAAACCTACCCGCATTAATAATTAGGCCGACTTGTGGGAGTTTTCCAGATTTTCCTAAATATGACACGCAAATGCGGATCCTGTTATTTTATATAAGTTCTCTTGTAATGCAATGTTCTTGCTGATTGGAGGGCTATTTGTATCAATTTCAACACGAGCCTCACAAATATTAAAATTTTTAAAAAAAATCAGAGTAATTGTTTTAAATATAAAATAGAAGAATAAAAAATAATGTGTGCGAAACAAAAAATAATATCCAAAAAGATGAACAAATAAAAAAAATTAACAATTTTACTCTAAATACTTTTAATGAAATTATCGAAATATATGTACTTATTTATTTATTATTTTTTTAACGACCCTATGTACCTAAAGTCGTTTAAGAAATATTTTTAATATTTCTTTAACATGAAATATGTGTAATATATAATCAAGTGAGATTTTAAATATTTGCTTTTGAAATACAATTACTAATTAATGATGTAGAGCAAAAATTAATGATGGAGTAAATCTTATCAGGTGGATTTAATAATTTATTAAATAAATTTTTTGACTGCCTTTTGATGCTTATTCTATGCAAAATTATACCAAAATTTAAATATTTGCAATAACGGAAGGTAATTATTTTTTTCTTCTTTTTAAACATTGAAAAACGATAAGCAATTTGTTACGTCTTTTTTGGAATTTTTTTTTCTTTTAATTTTTATAAAATTAATAATAAATCTTATTTGTTCAACTTCTCTGTTTCCTCTCTTCCTAAAAGTAAGAAAAATAAACTTGCTATTTTTCAAAGCATCTTAATGTTTTATTTAAATACGGAATGGCAAATAAGTTTCTAGTTTAATTAGCAAAATCAATTTCCGAAATTAGTCCTTTCAGTCACATGTATTCGCGAGACTCTTTCATTTAAATATTTATGGAAAAATATCTCAAAAATAATTTTTAAAATTTCATTGTACTCTTTCGTTTAATGTGTTAGAATATTTTTTTAAAAAATAATAATAATTCTTAATGTAATCTAATTTTTGAAAATTCATCGAATAACCTATTTTAATTTAATTTAAATTTCAGCAGCATTGTAATTTCACTATGAAATAAGTTCCTCTTTTAACTCATGTTCATCATTCTCTAACAAAACTTGATTAGCAATGCATTATTAAATTAGAAGGAGCAATGCACGTGGAAAAAAAAATAAATGGATAGTTTGAACTTTGTGTTTTGTGTAGCATAATTTAATACGCTACTCTAACGTGTTTTGTAGTTGTAGAAATTCTAAAATAATTATATATATATACAATATTTATCACAGATTTGCTGCTACTACAAAGCATGTTAGAGTGACGTATTAAATTATATATATATATATATATATATATATATATATATATATATATTATATGTGCATAAATCTATACTTTTCTAAATTTGTATGCAGTTATTTTTATGCTTTTCAGGATCCAATATGAGGATGTTAAGTAAAAATATTTAACATAAAAGCAAAACTAAAGTAAATAAAAGATGAAAAAAAAAATCTGCTTTTGTGAAAAAAATTTAATTTAAATAACAAATAATATTGAATAGTTGGAATATTAATTAATAATTTATATAAATAAATAATATTGAATACGTAAATACTTTAACAATTAATAATAATTTAATTAGTAAAAATATAATAAATAATTTATAATGTAAAAAAAACGACTACTTTCTTTGCTTATTAAACTTAATATTTAAATTTCGTTATTATTATTTAATTACTTTGATGTGAAGACAATAATTTTAATGATGCCTAAAATTATTAATCATTCACTTCAATTACAAAAATATACTAAATACTTTTTTTTACAACCAGGAGCAATACACAATAGAATTTATTGCCTAAACTGGCTTCAACTTTTTATGAATTCTTTACATATTCTTTTATTATTGCCCATATCAGAAATTAATGTTATATGTAATGTTCAAAGAATGAGATGCAAGTTATGTAGTTATCCGTACATGAACTAATACATTGAATATTCAACGGGTGGATTAGCATTTCGGTTTAAACATTTCGGCATAAATAAATATTTTGAAATACTAGAAAATTAATTTAAATCTTTAGAAATATTCAAGCAAATTTAAACATATCGCCATTTTTATTTTACACAAATTATTAAATTATTAAAAATTGCTTACAGTCATGTAGTCAAAGCGATTGTCTATTTGGCAAACACAGCTGCATAAAGTTCTTTTTTTTCTAATAAATTACTTCAAATACAAAGTCACACACACACAAAAAATGGGTCTACGCCGATAGTTCTCAAACTTTTTACTTTGTATCCCCAAATGGTTTTAAGAAGTTAAAATATTCCTTTTTCAGTATTATTTTTAATTTTATTAATAAATGACCAGAACATTTTACCACAAAATTGGAATATTAGGTTAAAAAAACCTACAATAGTATTACTTTTGATAAATTATGTATTGAAACCAACTGTAATTTTTAGCGAGAAATTCAAATTCTTCCTGCAAAAGTAAACTAAATATTCATAGGTTTACAATTTAATAATTCAAACCATTAATAGCTTAGTCGACTATTTTTCGACTCCTCTATATAGTCCTTAAATTCATTAGAAATATTTAATCTTAAATTTTGACTTGCTAACAACCAAACCAGAAAATCGATAGTCCTTGAATGCGTTTTCGGGAAAGAAAATTAGATATAAAAAAAAGAAATATCAAGTAAAAAAGTATATATATATACACTCCAGAGACAAAACATTATGACCACCTATCAATAACGAGTTGGCCCACCTTTGGCGCGCAACACAGCTTCAACCCGCCTTGCCATGGATGCCACAAGTCCTTTTCGTAGATGGCCGGTGACAGATTGTACCAGATGTTTAAGCAACGGTCACGCAAATCCGAGATTTTGCGAATTGGTGGTCTTTGAACTCTGAGCTGCCGTCCCAGGACCAAATGTGTTCTATCGGATTGAGATCCGGTGAGTTAGGCGGCCAGGACATTAACTGGAATTCAGCATCATGTTCCTGGAACTACAGCAGTTAAATACCACTTTCACCCGATCACGTGCCTTCACGTCACCCAGGCGAATTCATTGCAAAAATGTAGGGATGGCCATAATGTTTTGGCTCTTGAGTGTATATATATATATATGAAGATAATACCATGAATCTATGATTAAAGTGTATAACTTCTAAAATTGCCCGATTTCTGGCTCAGTAGTAGGGCTCATATTCAAATCGGACATCACTCATTGCTTTCAAAAACAAGGATGGGGTTGACGTTTGTAAAAACTTCAATAAAGGGAACAAAATAAGCAAGGGCAACAGTCAAGCTTCATGGGGAAAGTTTCTTATACTACCGACAAGCAAATGCGTGGCAGTTACCCCCTTAAAAAAACCTCCCAAATTCAATGTCAACTTCTCATTTCATGGCCGTTATTGTGCTATACATGAGTGAAATACGAGATCCACTGTTGTTTTACAATAATAACAAAATACTATTAATAACTTTGAAATTAAATACAGCTAAAATATGTACTAAAAATAATTGAGTTTTGATACCTAAGCTTCATCTACTATCAGTCAATGTTGTCAATACTACATAATGTCAATATATATAATATGTATAATTTACGTAACATACTTCTAAAGTCAATATTTCTAATGTCAATACCTCGCCGTTTAAGAGTCAATGACCTACACAGCTCACAATATTAAAAAGATGAGCAATACAATAGGACTTTTACATTGAATTCAGCAAACAACTATATTTGCATATCTTTAGAAAAGTATATATTAAAAAATAAAGTAAACATCAATTTGATGTAAGCCAACTTCAGCCTAATTTGTAAAACAACAATAGTAAGACTATTTCATTAAACAAATCTCGATGTTTAAAACAACGAATTAAATTTAGAATTTAGTAGCAGGCTTCACCACAGTAGAATACAGTAGAATACGTTTGATGAATAAAGTAATTTTGTCCTTCACCTATATTCTTCAATAATTTAATCAAAATAATTATTAATAATTCTGAAATTCAGGACTATTAATATCTGCAGTGAAAAACAAGCTTTTAAAATTTTTTAAAAAATATTTTTCAATTGATTTAGGGTAATTAAACTTTAGCAGTTTAGACGTACCTCATAGTTTAAGAGGCATTAACTTGAGAGAGATTTCAATGCCAAATACCAAATAATCAGTATGGTTTTTCCAACTAATTTCACAAACAACTGCATTTGCATATCCTCTATTATACGGTTTGATGTTAAAAGTAGTTTTGTCCTTTGCATACATTATTCAGTAATTTAAGCAAAATAATTGTTGATAATTCTGAAATTCAGGACAACTAATATCTGCAGTAGAAAACAACATTTTATTAATTTCTGGTATTTTTCAATTGATTTAGGATTCTTACATTTCAACAGTTAAGTTGTACCTCATAGTTTGAGAGTCATTCACCTTAAAAGATATCTCAACATCTCAATGCCAAATGACAAATGATCAGTATGGTTTTTCCAACAAATTTCACAAACAAGTACATTTGCATATCCTTAAAAAAGTGTCTCCCAAAAGATCTCACCAATTTGATATAAACCTACTGAAGCTTGGCTTGGGAAAAACAACGACAGTAAGACTGTTTCTTTAAGTACGCTCACTGTTTGAAAATCATTGAATTTGGAAACAGGACTCATCATAAGGGAATACCTGGAAGACAGTCTATTATAGTATGTCTGATGAATAAAGTATGGTTTTTTGACCTTTTGCCTACATTCTTAAATAATTTAAGCAAAATAAATATTAATAAGCTTGGCTTTCTGAAATTCAGAACAATTAATATCTGCAGTCGAAAACAAAGTTTATAATTTTTTGGTGTTTTTCCAATTGATTTAGGATAATTAATCTGCTAACAGTTAAAAGGGCTGACATCATAGTTTAAGAGGCATTAACCTAAAAGAGATCTCAATGCCAAATTATATGCATTTTCCAACTAATTTCACAAACAAGTATTTCAACAACAACTGTTCAAGTTAAGTACCTTACTGTTTGAACTTTGTTTCGTTAAGTACATTTGGAAAGGCCTCATCACAAGGGAAGTACCTGGAAGACTGCCTATTATACGGTTTGATGTTAAAAGTAGCTTTGTCCTTTGCCTACATTCGTCAGCAATTTAAGCAAAATAATTATTATTAATATTGAAATTCAGGACAAAATTAATATCTGCAGTCGAAAACAAGATTTTTATTAATTTTTGGTATTTTTTAACTGATTTAGGATAATTACATTTCAACAATTAAGTCGTACCTCATAATTTGAGAAGCATTCACCTAAAAAAAAAGATCTCAATGACAAATGACAAGTGATCAGTATGGTTTTTCCAACTAATTTCACAAACAACTACATTTGCATAACCTTCAAAAAGTGTCTCCCAAAAAAATACACCAATTTGGATATAAACCTTCTGAAGCTTGGCTTGGGAAAAACAACGACAGTAAGACTGTTTCGTTAAGTACGCTTACTGTTCGAAACTCATTGAATTTGGAAGCAGGCCTCACCACAAGGGAATACCTGGAAGACAGCCTATTATAAGGCATGATGTTAAGAGTAGTTTATCCTTTTGCCTACATTCTTCAGAAATTTAAGCAGGATAAGTATTAATAATTCTGAAATTCAGGACAATTAATATCTGAAGTCGAAAACAAATTTGTGATATTGATAGCTATTTGTCTTATTAGCTATTTATTATTTGTAATATTATAGCTATTTTTTATTATTTATTGATTTAGGATAATTGCATTTTAACAGTTAAGTCGTACCCTCATAGTTTAAGAGGCATTAACCTATTACAGCCTCAATGCCAAATAACAAATGATTAGTATGGTTTTTCCAACTAATTTGACAAACAACTACATTTGCATATCCTTCAAAAAAGTGTCTCCCAAAAAAAATACGCCAATTTGATATAAACCTACTGAAGCTTGGCTTGGAAAAACAACGACAGTAAGACTGTTTCGTTAAGTACGCTCGCTGTTTGAAACTCATTGAATTTGGAAGCAGGCCTCATCATAAGGGAATACCTGGAAGACAGCCCATTATACGGGCTGGATAAAAACAGTTTTGTCCCCTCCGCCTTCCAGCTTGTTGGAACCGAGGTCGAGCGGTCATCTTTTTGACACCACTAGACCGCGTACTTCCTGGGATATTAGAGCTTTTTATGCGTCGATGGGATGGTCATTCATTGTGTTTTTAATCGTCTTCTCTTGCCCCCGCCTTTCATTTCGGAAGTACACGTGCCTGGTTTCTTTGTGTTTTGTTTTTCTATTGTTCGTCGGTTTTATCTTTCGGGTTTTCTATAATCCTGTATTGTTGGTTTAAGTCTTGGAAAAAAAACGGTGAACTCTCGAAGATTTTATGTCTGATGGTCATCTACGCCGTAATAACAAATTGCATAATAATTATTTTGAAAATTCACCAAATATACTGTAATCTAATTCAAATTCAAAACATATGAGCATAATAGAAAGATGTAATTCAAATATCGGCAGATATGTTCTTTAATCAAATCTTTACATCTTCCACAGTTTATCTGGCAGATTTGCAGAGTACACATTTAACTAAAAATATTTAGAAAATTGTAAATATATCTAATTCAAATTCAGCGTGATAACAGAAAAGATGAACACTCAAATTACCTTATCTGATCCTTCATCTGAATTCAAGAACATATTTAATAGGGTATTTAAAATTTTTAATTTCAAGCATAATAGAAAATAGAATAAAAATGAGCTCTAAGGAAATATCTCATGGCATGGTAAAATAATAACCCTTTCTCTATATTTGGTTAATTATTGTTGGAAATTACACAAATTTTATGTATGATGGTCATCTGTGGGTGCAAGTACATATTTAATAAGTGTTGAGAGGAGAAATTTTAAGTAGATCACAATTCAAATTTCAACATGATGTAATAGAAATGATGAACTCTCAAATTTTATGTCTAATGGTAATCTAAAGATTACAGAGTGTATTTAATAAATTATTTTGAAAATTTTTAAATTTCAGCATGACAATAAGAAGGCATAAAATAAAAATGGCAATTTTTTCTCGTTCCAACTATATCAGTTCCTTCCAGCCAAATGTAAATAAGACTATAATCTCTATAATGTTAGTTAAAGTCACTTGGAAAAAAAGTGAATTTTCAGTAATCTAATGTCTGATGCCTTTGCATCTGTAAATTGCAAGTGCATATTTAATAAATTATTTAGAAAATTTTAAATAAGATCTAATTCAAATTTCAACATGACAATGAAAGACAAAAAATGGCAAATTTACGTTTCTTATTTTAACTATATCATTTCCTTTCAAGAAATGTTGCATAATAAGAAATAATTTAATCTTTGTGTTTTAAGTCAGGTTACGAAAAATTGAACTTTCTAATTTATGTCTGACTTTAGATTATTAGTAATTAACGAGAGCTGCAACTTGATGGATTAAGTGTGTTGGCAATATCCCAATTGAAAGTGATGATGTACCTTTTGTAATCATCATAAAAACAATACATGG
>BPLR01000147.1:0-96445 GCA_021605095.1 Caerostris extrusa
TCCTTTTTAACCAATTTCCGTAACAAAAAGGTTAGTAATCATCACCGCTGAGACGTCATTATGTTAATTCCGTTCTTTTATTTAAACTCCACTTTAACTTCAAATGCACATTATTTTCAATTCCTTCTATTATCTCACACTCTCCCTATATATATCTTGTTCAAATTTTGAATCGTTCATAAAATACTTTTTTATTCATCCACTCAACTTCAAATACATTTTTTTTTAACTTGTAGTGGATGACACTTGATGTTAATACAGTTTTTTCAAATATTAATTCATTCATTAAATTTAATTAATTAATTTTAGTTTTAGATTTAAGTTGCATGTATCTAATAATAGATGGAGCCAGATGTAAGAGGAAAATTTCATCTTTATTTGTGAAGGACTTTTCTGCAATATAATGAAAAAAAAAAAGTAACAATTGACTTTAAAAAAATTATATTACTTGTTTTAAGAATAAGATAATAGGGCTATTGGCAATACTGTTACAGTTATAATCAAGATATTCAAACACTTTAAGCATTTTCTATTAAAATCTTGAATACAGAAGGTGTATTTCAATTTATGTGAAATTTCGTCAACCATAACTTGCATTCCTTGACATAAAAATAATGTAACGAAAAAGGACAGTTTGACGGATTGAACTATTGTTTACATGTTTGTAATATTAAAATTGGTCGTTACATTTATTGCAGAAAATATCACGTACAGCGACTAGTACCACATTGAAGCCAACTCTAACTTGAATGGATGATGCAAAAATGATCAGCAAAGTTTTTAATGCTTGATTGCTGTAAATGTAGCTATAGTTCTACCAAACTCCTATACTGCTCCATTTATCGATCTAGAATATACAACAAATTTCAACAACAATTTCTGTGTCAAATCTAGAAATTAGGTGGTCCAAAGAATTGTGTCAATATAGAAAAAAAATCTTGGCATCCTTGTTGCAATGTTGGCTGAGTTATCCTTTAGTGAAATGCCTCTTACGAGACTTGATATAGGAGAACCTAAATGACGCTGAAAAGTATCATCAGAGTTACATTTAATTTCTATGGTACTGTAGATCATTACTAGATATTTCGTTTGTCTCTCTGCAGTCATTTTTGCACACTTTGATCTAATTAGAGCGGGATCTATTGTTTAACATGGATTCGGGCTCAAAACATCCATGCCTACCGTTGGGATTCGAACCTGAGACCTGTGGTACCAACGATCAGATCGCTAGCCAATTTTACCATCAGGCGGTCATTATTGAAGGAGACAAAGAGTTATAAACAATGACATTCTAAATCATCGCATCACATATTTGAGTGATATGCTTCTCCAAATAGTGGACAATATTACAGCACGGACCATCTAAACACATTGGGCTGTCATCATAACCCAAGGTGAATCGTGTTAGTTTTTTTTTTGAAGACAACTTATCTCCACACCATTGCAGTTCAATCCTCCAAGTGACACATCATTCTAAATTTAACGGTATATCAATCGGCCACATAATATTAGTAAGTGATTATGGAGGCCAGCACACACGAATAACCGTAATAGCAAATGATTGCAAACCAACCGCGTCGTAATGATACATTAATACTGATTGGCCTGTACCGATAATATCACCTGTGTATGGTTATTCAGCTGAAAATGTGTTTGTCGTATGATGAGGCTGTCCTTCAGGTTATTAGGCATTCAATGGCATGTTGAGCCAACACACTTTGTGTGCAATGTCGTTGTCGTCCAATGCAGTAAATAATATTGGCAGAATGGCCGAGATGACCAATCAGCCTATATCAACAGAATGATTCTTACCCTCTCAAACTTCGGCAGTTGCTGATATTTTCATTGATGGAGGTGTAGGGGAATCTCTCATAATAAAGAGTGTCTCTTTGTAGCAGATAAACTATATAATTTATGAGCCATGGTAGCAGCAACTACAGCCTTTACTGGCCTGCCTAAAAATCATCTTGCAATTTTGATTATTTGCATATATGCTTAGTATAACCCTTAATGCCATGTTTCATAACTGTCTGATGAGATCCTTCATTGGGCTCTAATTTTATGTTAGTAATATATTATTGCCCCTCTTATAAGAATCTGCTAAAGTCGTAAACCAGAACTTTAGAAACAACATCCTAATGCCTTTTTGCACCATTTTATGCTGCTTTTACAAGATTTCTTAAACAACTTAAATATTTTTGCTCTTTATATACTATTTATAAGAATAAACCTTTTTGACATGTCTGTTGTTCAAACACTTATAAATTTTCATTATTTAGGCATTAATAGGCAATATATTTCTAAAGATTGTTATTTAATACAGCAGTTACAATTAATACTTTTTTAATTTATCATTATTACAATTAAAATAAATTGACTCATTTTCATTTATCATATGAAGCAATGCAATGATTGACTTAAAATTCAATTAATATTAAAATAAAAATAACTCTTAATAGTTAATAATTATATTTTCTAATACTTGAAAAACACGCAGCAATTGAAGCCTTTTTTTTTTATATTTTTTCCTAATGCCTGAATGATGTTTCAAAATTGAACGATAATTTTATATTAAAAAAGCAATGTAATAGTCATTGCTTCTGAAAGTCAAATTCAAACTGTTATTCAAATAAATACTGGTTATATTTATTTCAAATAAACAAAAATCAAATTTATAATCTTAGAATAAATATTACCCTGTTTCTACATTATAAAAATGTTAAAAACTTTCCCAAAAATATTTAAACAAATGTGTATATTATGTGGCATATTTCCTATATAGTATTGACAGAAGAGCTTTCATGTAAAAGTTAAAAATTTATGACTCACACAAAAAAAAATGGAATTCTTTTACAACGAAAAATCATCGCCTGTTTTTTTTTCTTTTGTTTTTGCTTTATTATCCCAGATTGTCTTTTACTGTCAACTGACAGAGTGAAAATCCCTTCAATTATTTATTTGGTCAGAAATTTTTTTTTTTTAATTATAAGGTAGTAAAAAAAAGGTTTTGCGGACATTTTTTTTATTATTATCTTGAAGAATACATCATTGTCAGATGCTTTATTATTTTTGAAGAAAAAAGTTCAATCAATAAAAATAAACAATAAAATTTTTTTTTTTATACTTCTAAGGACTTTTTGATCGACAAAAAGAATTCTCTTCTGAAAAACATGTAATAAGTATGAATTTACTATCTAAAAAACCTATAAAAAGAATACTATAAATTTTGTTCATAACTTTTTAATTACTTATTATTTAATGTAACTATATGGCACCTTTTAAAAGATGTTAAAAAGAAATAATTTTATCTATTTATAAAAAATATTGTCATTTTAACTGATATTTTAGTACAAAATTAATTGTTTCAATATTATTTGTGTTATTTCAAAATTAATTGTTTAAGTTTTACTTGTGTTATTTCAAAATTTATTTTTTTAAGTTTTAATTGTGTTGTTACAAAATTAATTGTTTAATAATTATTAATTGTTTTAATTATTATTTGTTTCAGAATTAGTGATATAACTTCGAAATAATTTAATTTATATGAAAATTAAATTAAAAGATATATCATTAAAATTCCGCTTTTAATTTAGTTAATTTTCTTTTATTGTCTTTTTTGAAATGGTTAACTAGTAGAAGATTCAAAGAAAAAACTTTTAAATAAATTCTAAAAAAAATTGTTTTCATTTTCTTGTAACTCAATAAATATAAAAAAAAAAAAATTTTAATGACTCTTTCAAACATGTTGCAATAAAGAAACATATTCTTTATTTAAATTCTTCTATATCAAAAATTAAGAAGACAAATCTCATAAATCTCACTAATAACTTTTATAAAATAAAATCAATGAAATATTAAGAAGAAAAATTATCCCTGTCTCGTCGTGAAAAAAAATAAAAAAAAAAAAAAATTTTGTATCAACTAACTTTATTTTTTTATTAAAACTTAATTTTTTGGGTAAAACCTTATTTAATAAAAAGTTTAATGTTTCAAAAAATTCCTATTAAATTATCAATTTAAATATTTATTCTTAATTCAATTAATTCTTGCATAAATATTTAAAAATGTTGTCCTTCAAATTGGAAAAGAGAACATCAAACGGTATATTTTTCACTTCATTATTCTATGTCTATTAATTATTTATTAAGCAAGTGATTTAACTGAATATTTTTCAATTCGAGTTTTTGATTTTTATTCAGAGTTCAATTATTCAATTTCGATTTGAATTCAATATTATATAGTTTTTAGTGACTAAGAATATAGTACTTTTATAACTTCATAAAGAACTTAATTTTATAAATTCCATAGAAAACGATTTTTAACAAGCAATTATATTATATTATATTTATTATTCCTAATTAATTAATGTAATTATATGACACCTTTTAAAAGTGGTTAAAAAGAAATAATTTTATCTATTTTTAATTCGTCATTTTGATTTAAGTTTTACTTGTGTTATTTCAAAATTAATTTTTAAGTTTTACTTGTGTTGTTACAAAATTAATTGTTTAGTAATTACTAATTGTTTTAATTATTATTTGTTTCAGAATTAGTGATATAACTTCGAAATAATTTAATTTATATGAAAATTAAATTAAAAATACATCATTAAAATTCCGATTTTAATTTAGTTAATTTTCTTTTATTGTCTTTTTTGAAATTGTTAACTAGTAGATATACTTTTTTTTGTCCATCTGAATAGCCAAATTAACACTTTTTCCAAAGATTTTCAATGAAGAATTCAATGAAGAGACAAATATAAAACTTTGTTCAGCTTTTCTTTAATATTTCTCTTTTATTTCATATATCAGAGTTCGTGTATTCCATATGTATGACTAACAAAACATATATGTTTCTGTGAGAACACACAGATACATATATATATCTTTATATATTATCTATTTAATATTTAATCTAATATTAGATATCATATCTAATATGTCAGGGTCTCCATATATGTCTGAAAGAAACTCAAAAAAGGCTTACCATATAGTCTGACTGTCAAGAGCAGACGATTTCAAATATACTAATGTAACAGCTTCTTTTGTATATCTGTCAATATCTAACATTACAGCGCATTAATAGCGCCCACTTTATACTGACTGAACTTCCTTAGTAGTGTCCAAGAATTCTTTGAGGTTGAGCGTCACCTCGTTCTTTTCAATTTGTAATTTTTTTATGTTTGTCAGCATTTGATTTAAAATATAATAAATAATTATTACATAATTTTAGCCCATCATAAATAACCCTATTTCGCCTTTTTGCATTCGTCCAACTGGCTAGAACACTGGACTTTGTTACCACACACATCAAGTTCGAAACCTGGCGAAGGCATGAATGCTTTTTAATGGTTCGGAATCCACGATAAACTATAGATCACCGTCTAATTAGCCAAAAGTGTGCACAAAATGAATGACAAACCAAACCAATCTTTCACATTCGGATTCGCTCATGTCTCAATGCAGACTTCACATCATGCTTCTTCTTATACGCTAACTGAAAGCATTACCATTGGAAAATAATGCAGCTCTCATCCAATTAAAAAAGTAAACACTCAAATATTAGAAAGAAATATTTTTGTTTACTATTAACTACAAATAGCATTGAGCAAATAGGAATAGCATTAGCAAATCGTTATTAACAAATATTGTTGTTAAAACGGTTTTTAACTACAATAATCTATTTTATTGATAGTACTAATAACTATTAATAATAGAATAATTAATTATTTCCAATTTAATTTATTGGAAAGGCTCTCAAAGAATGAATTTCTAATAATCAATGAAGTCAACAAGCTTCGAATTAGGTTTAGAACTCTATCTGTTCCATTAGCGCCTCCAGATATTGTGGCTTTACTTGGTAACTTTCCATAATTGACCTTTCAAAGAAATTGCCCTATATTAAAAGATATTCGTTAACGATGGAAAATTTTAGAACAGATAAAAAAAACACCTTACAGATAAGTTTCTCAAAGTAGCTCCACTGAAACATTTTATTGTTTATAATAAAATTAAAAGAAAAAAAAAATTTAAATAAACATTATATAAAGCAATTTTTTTGAGTGTTGGTATTTTCACAGTTTAGTTTTAAACATAACTTATATACAAATAATTTTTGTATTTACCTAAGGTTTATATGTTAATTATATTGCAGTTGTGGTTGTTGTCGTATCCCTTGAAGAGTACAAGGGAACTAAATATTGTCGTGCTCCCGAATAATATTGACTAGGTTGATTGCCAGCTCGGAGTATAAATCCTCTTCCAAGGTATAATCCAGACAATGCATGTCGTCTGCAGAAGCTAGGCAATCAAAGACATGATGAGGAGTAACATCAACATCAGGGCAGTTGTCCCATTTTGGTATTTTTAACGCCATCAGTAGAAATTTTCTTACTTTTTGTGGTGTTTCATCCTTAATCTTGAGAGAGTAGCAGCTGTTTTTCTGTCGACATTTAGTTCTCTAATTTGGTATTTAGTTTAAACTTAGAAGAATCGTAAGTTTAGATTTTGTCAAGGCATTTGAATCTGCAAGGGAGGTAGGAATGGCAGTCTGAGCTAGAATTCTGGTATTATTCTCCAAAGAATTTGCACTTTTTAAATAGCACTCATGATTTTATTAAAATAATCTGCATGGTACTCAAAAAAAAAAAAAATATCGGCAAAGTTCTGTGCTGCAAACTGGTCAATTGGAAGCAATTTTTTTTGTGTATTATATATTAACAAATATTTCAATGGGCTAATGTTAAAATGTCAATTTTTGCTATTTTTTTTTTAATATATTTAATTACATATTTTAAGGAATCATTTTAAGAAACTTTTAAACAAAATGTCTATCTACTAAAAGGGATTTTTTAAATAAATTCAAAAGCTTAAAACTGCCAAGCTTACAACTTTTAAAAATGCTATTATATTATGCTTTTTATTTCATACTATACTTATAAAATTATATATCACTATAGTGTATTGAATTTCTTGAAAAAGAACGGAAAGCATTGTTATATACAATATAAAAATGAAAAAATTTAAATAAAAACAAAAATTCAAATTCAACAACTAAATTAACAAATAGCAAATAACAAAACTTTAAGCGGTAACTAAGAACTAAATATAACTTTACAAACTAGTACAAGAACTATTGAAATATCAGTGATTGACTTTCATAGGAAACTTATACTTTCTAATATTAAAATATAAGATTTTCAATTTTAATATATGTGAATTCATAAACTATACGTAAACATTTCAGTAAAGTTTATAAACAAAGCGTACATTGAAGCTGCGTAGGACGAAATCGATTCTTTCTGCAATAATATTGACATAGGAGGGTGAAACTAGATGAAATGTTAAGGAAAATCAATATAACGTACGTGACAGTGATAGAATGTATTAATTTATCTCGCTGGCCTCTCACTTTGTTGTTTAAGCAGCTAGAGCACGTGTCGAAAGAATTATCGATCTTATATTTATTTATAAATAAATACTTTTTTTAATCTTACAAAAAGAAGTGAAATATTTCAACGTAGAATATTGAAAAATTAGAACAACATTAAGATTAAATAAAAATATTATTAAATATCCTATTTATATGAATTATTCATTAGGATAAACATGTGTGTAAATATTTTTTTGAGTATGAACGTTTTACTTCTTTTTATAATTAACGCTCCAAAATGATCGGCGACCTGATGACCATTTGGATAGCGTTCTGGCCTTTGTTACAATAGGCTTCAGGCTCGAATCCTGGCTATGGGGCATAGATGTTTGTGAGTGGTTCGGAATCCACGTTAAACTGTAGGTCCCGGTCTAATTAGCCTAAATTGTGCAAAAAAAATGATATTAAAGCTACAAGCCAGACCAAAAATGATCTTATGTGCAGAGGGATAAGATTATTGTGTTTAGAAAAACATCAAATTCATGAATTCAATTTTCGCAATTTGCTTAAATATAAATGTAAAATATAAGGTTTTGTAAGATATAAATATTCTGATGCATACAGAAATGTATATTTTTCCAATTTTAAAGTTTCTGAATATTTTGCACACAACGATGATTCCATATAAGTAGGTAATGTTTTTATAATGGGTAATTCAATTTTGCTGAGTAAGCACTGTTCTCTAAATTAGATGATCAGGTAATTCCATCCAGAATGACTTAACTCAGTTTCTTTCTTCTTGTTGAAGAAATGCAAAATCAAAGATTATAATGTCAACATCGAATCGGGGAATCAATATTGTTCTCTAAGCACTGGTTAAAGGTAATTTCATCAGGAAAGCCATTAAGTATAATTGCACAATACTTACAAGATATATTAGAAATTAACCATCAGTGCCGCATACCATGACAAAATTCCACTGAAATGTGTATCGTTTTTTTTTTTTTCAAAAAGTAATTGGAACGAAACGTCATCTAGGAAATTGAACTTTCGTATTATTGCATACGATCTAGCCCACTCTACAACTGGGCTATGAGTATAACCTATTTATTTTTATAAATTATTTTCGTTTATATTTGCTTATATATTTTTTATAAAGTTTCATTTGTATGAATTAATGTTCTTATGTAATAGGTATTATTCCATTTGAAAGGACTTTAAGGGTAATTACATCACACTCACGTGCTATATTGAAATTTACTATCAGTGCTAGATACTAGGACAAAATTCTACCAAATGTGTTTCTTTTCTTCAAAAAGTAATTGTAGCTCATGCCATCCAAGGGAACTGAACCTTCGTACTATCGCCTGCTATCTAGACCACTCTACAATTAATCTATGAGTACAATGTATTCCACATAAATATTTTCTATTTTTACTTGTTCAATATTATTTTTTATAAATTTTTTATTTGAAAGAAATAATATTCTTATATAACAGGTGTTAAAAAATTATTTTTCGTATGCCCTTAGCTGAAAGCTCATTTATATATTTTTTCCTTTCTTTCTAATGCAGCTGGCAAACACTTAGACAGCTTGGTCTTGGATGTCTTAAGGCAAGCGTTGCACAGACGTTACTCACTTTACATTACCCAGGGGGGCGCGTGTAACTTGAAGATAAGCCACGGACGCGAAGTAACGATGCCCCGCAACGCTATACGATCTATTAGACCGGGACCTACGATTTTAAGTGGATTCGGAACCACTACAAACATCCATGGCACTGCCGGGACTCGAACTCAAACCTTGCGCTAGCCACACGGTCATTCAGATTTTTCATTTATCTCATATTAAAGGAAGGTTTTGTTGTTTTAAATAATATTTGATGCTAAATTATTATTATTATTATTATAGTAATAATTAAGTACATAAAATATTATTGGTATATGATGTATAAAATTAAAATAAAATAAACTTTTTTTCAAAACAATAAAAACATTTCATTTTATAAATGCCTATTTCATATATTTATGGATAGCTTTATTCAGTTTATTACACTGATAGTGTTATTTATTAAACTATATTTTTATGGAACGAATCAAATCTATTTCAATAACGATTTTTCTTACTCTTATATCAATAAACTCTCAATCGAATAAAGTAAATAAACAAGTACCTCATCAATTATTTATCTTTTGTTAGTGAATCAGTAAATTTTCAGAAACTTCTTATTAAATACTACCAAAATCCTTTGACAATTCTTTCAAAAAACAACTAATATTCTCTTCATTTTCAAGGAATTTATTCAAATCACACAAAAAGTTCATTTCATCATAAAAATTTTCAATAGAGTTTTATTCATACAAGAGTAAATTTTTCGTAAAGTATTAAAAGAAGTAGAAAAGAAAATTCAATTTTTATTAGTTTTGAAGGAAGGTAAACTTTCGAATAAATGTATTCACAAAATTAAGAAAAATCCATTCTAGTAAAATCCTTTTTATCTTATTAAAACAACGACGAATGATTCCGTCTTTATTTTATTTATACACCAGAGTAAAAAATAATCGATATTTAAATGCTTGCATTAAGAAAACGTGCAAAAAAAATATTAAAAGGCAATTTTTTTCTCAATAGTACTCAAAAAGCCAATAACCTTTTTTTTTTTATTTTTTTCTGGAAACAGTAATTTTTTTACTTGTTTTTAACACACAATACCCTATTCAGAAGATTTTGTTTTATCTTGACAATTCAACAAAGGATTTTACTTTTCTGTTTTCTAAGAAGAGAGGGAAAAAAGTCCTCAATTAACATTAGACGAAAGGCCTCGTGCACAATTCCCGTATCTAAGGTTCTTGTTAATTATTTCTGCAGTCCGGGAAAAGTTTTAACTTGCTTAGTTTTTTTTCCTTTTTTTCCCTTTTGTAATGTCATTCATGAAAGTTTTTAGTTTCCTCACAAATAAGCAAACTAAATCCTTTGGAAAATCCAGTACCGAAGATATCTAGTATTTTTTTTTTCTCCTCTTTGAAAATAATTTTTTTTTTTCTTTCTTTTACTGAGATTTTATCCATTAAAGAGTCGTGTTAACATTTTTTCCATTTCGGCTCTTACTGTGTGGTAGTTTTAACCTCCATTTTATTTTTTTTTTTATTATTATTATTATTATTTTATTTTTTTAGAAAAGTATTCCTTTGTTTTGGTCTCGATTCTGGTATTGGTAGTTTTAATTTATTTATTTCTCATTTTTAAAAAAAAAAAATAGTATCGTTTTAAATTAATCTTTCATGCATGCTTCAAAGGCTGAACAACATGAAGAAATTCTGCGAGAATTATTTTTGCTTCTTTTTGGTTTACGAATTATCACGAAACATTAAAAACATTAAATTTTTTATAAATGTCTATGCCATGTATATTTATGGGTAGCTCTGGTTAGTTTATTATACTTATATACAATAAATACCATAAATTTTCTTATGGAATAAATCAAATCTATATCCATATACATTTTTCTCTTATATCAATAAACTCTCAATTGTATAAACTAAATAAAAAAGAACCTCATCAATTATTTATCTTTTTGTTATTGAATCAGTAAATTTTTCAGAAAACTTCTTATTAAATATCATCAGAACTTTTTGACAATTCTTCCAAAAACAAATATTTTCTTAATTTTCAAGGAATTTATTTTGAAAACACACAAAAGTTCACTTAATTATAAAATAAATTTTTGAATCGAGTTTTATTCAGACAAGACTAAATTTTTCGTAGAGTATTAAAAAGAAATAAGAAAGAAAACATATTTTTTATTAGTTTTGAAGAAAGATAAACTTTTGAATAAATGTATTCACAAAATTCAGAAGAAATAAATTCTAGTAAAATCCTTTTATCTTATTAAAACAACGACGAATGATTCAATCTTTATTTTATTTGTACACCACAGTAAAAAAATAATCGATATTTGAATACTTGTATTAAGAAAACGTGCAAAAAAATAATAAATATTTATGAGCAGTTTTTCTCAATAGTACTTAAAAAGCCAATAACCTTTTTTTTTTTTTTTTTTTTTTACGGAATTGTTATTTTTTACTTGTTTTTAGCACACAATACCCCATTCAGAACATTCCATTTTATCTTGACAATTCAAGAAAGGATTTTACTTTTCTGTTTTCTAAGAAGAGAAAGGAAAAAATCCTCAATTAACATTAGACGAAAGCCTCGTGCGCAATTCCCGTATCTAAGGTTCTTGTTAATTATTTCTGCAGTTCGGGAACAGTTTTAACTTGCTTAGTTTTTTTTGTCTTTTTCCCTTTTTTTTCCCGTCTTTTGTAATGTCATTCATGAAAGTTTTTAGTTTCCTCACAAATCAGCAAACAAAATCCTTTGGAAATTCAGTACAGAAGATATCTTGTATTTTTTTTCCCCTCTTTAAAAATTTTTTTCTTACGTTTACTGAGATTTTATCCATTAAGGAGTCGTGTTAACATTTTTTTTTCCATTTCGGCTCTAATTTACTGTGTGGTAGTTTTAACTTTCATTATTTTTTTTTTTTTAATTTTTGGTCTCGATTCTGGTATTGATAGTTTTCATTTATTTATTTACTGATTTTGAAAAAAAAGAGTCTCTTTTTAAATTAATTTTCATGTATGCTTCAAAGGTTAAACAACATTGAGAAAATAAAAAATGATTATTTTTACTTCTTTGATTTTACGAATTATCACGAAATTTTCCGTTTTATTTTTCCGTACTATAAAACCATTAATTTTTATAAATGTCCGTGTCATATATATTTAAGGATAGTTAAGGATAGTTTATCATACTTATAGTATATAACTACCATAATTTATTTTTTAGCGAGTAAATCAAATCTATATCCATATACTGTTTTTTTGTTCTTACATCAATAAACTTTCAATCGTATGAAGTACATAAAAAAGAACTTCATCAATTATTTATTTTTTGTTATTGAATCCGTAAATTTTTCGAAAACTTCTTAATAAATATTACTAAAATTCTTTTCACAATTCTTCTGAAAAACAACTAATATCTCTCTTAATTCTCACAGAATTTATTCAAAATACACAAAAGTTCACTTTATAATAAAATAATTTTGAATCGATTTTTATTCTGGCAAAACTAAAATTTCGTAAAGTATTAAACGAAATAATAAATAAAACGTGTCTTATTAGTTTTGAAGAAAGTTAAACTTTTCAATAAATTTTTTCACAAAAATTCAGAAGAAATCAATTCTAGTAAAATACATTTATCTTATTAAAACAACGACGAATGATTCCGTCTTTATTTTATTTATACATCAGCGTAAAAATAATCGATATTTGAATACTTGTATTAAGAAAAGGTGCAAAAAAAAAAAAAAAATTAAAGCAGTTTTCTCAATAGTACTTAAAAAGCCAATAACTTTTTTTTTTTCCTGGGAACAGTTATATTTTTTCTTGTTTTACCACACAATACCCCCATTCAGAAGATTTCGTTTTATCTTGACAATTCAACAAAGGATTTTACTTTTCTGTTTTATAAGAAGAGAGGGAAAAATCCTCAATTAACATTAGACGAAAGCCTCGTGCGCAATTCCCCTATCTAAGGTTCTTGTTAATTATTTCAGAAGTCCCGGAAAAATTTTTAACTTGCTTAGTTTTTTTTTTTTTCCTTTTTCCCCCTTTTTCCCTCTTTTGTAATGTCATTCATGAAAGTTTTTTTTCCTCACAAATCAGCAAACAAAATCCTTTGGAAAATCCAGTACCGAAAATGTCTTGTATTTTTTTTCTTCTCTTCGAAAATGATTTTTTTCTTTCGTTTTACTGAGATTTTATCCATTAAAGAGTCGTGTTAAAATTTTTTCCATTTCGGCTCTAATTTACTGTGTGGTAGTTTTAACCTCCATTTTTTTTTTTAAAGTATTCCATTGTTTTGATCTCGATTCTGCTATTGGTAGTTTTAATTTATTTATTTCTGATTTTAAAAAAAAAAAGTATCTTTTTAAATTAATTTTTGTGTATGCTTCAAAGGCTAAATAACATTATTTTCCCGTACAACAAAAACATTTAATTTTATAACTGTCTATGCCATTTAATCTGTTTAGTTTATTATACTTATATACTATAACTACCATAATTTACTTTTCTGTCGATTAAAGGATATCTATATCCGGGTACAGTTTTTGTTCTTATATCAGTAAACTCTCAATCGTATAAAGTAAATCAAAAAGAACCTCATCAATTATTTATCTTTGGTTAGTGAATCAGCAAATTTTCAGAAAACTTCTTATTAAATATTACCGAAATTCCTTTGACAATTCTTTCAAAAACAACTAATATTCTCTTAATATTCAAGAGATTTATTCAAAATACTCAAAAAGTTCACTTCATTATAAAATGAATTTTTGACTAATGTTTTATTCAGACGAGACTAAATTTTTCATAAAGTATTAAAAGAAGTAGAAAAAGAAAACTTATTTTTTGTCAGTTTTGAAGAAATCAATACTAATAAAAATTCTTTTATCTTATTAAAACAACGACGAATGATTCTGTCTTTATTTTATTTATACACCAGAGTAAAAATAATCTATATTTGAATACTTGCATTTAGAAAACGTTCAAAAAAAAAAATTAAAAAGCAGTTTTCTCAATAGTACTTAAAAAGCCAATAACCTTTTTTTTTTTTTCTGAGAACAATTATTTTTTTCTTGTTCTTAACGCACAATACCCCTTTCGGAAGATTTCGTTTTATCTTGACAATTCAACAAAGGATTTTACTTTTTTCTGTTTTCTTAAGAAGAGAGGGGGAAAAATTCTCAATTAACATTAGAAGAAAATTCCCCGTATCTAAGGTTGTTGTTAATTATTTCTGCAGTCCGGGAAAAGTTTTAACTTGCTTAGTTTTTCCCTTTTTCTCCCTCTTTTGTAATGTCATTCATGAAAGTTTTTAGTTTCCTCACAAATCAGCAAACAAAATCCTTTGGAAAATTCAGTACCGAAGATATCTTGTATTTTTTTTTTTTTTTGAAAATGATTTTTTTTTATTCATTCTTTTTCTTGCGTTTTACTGAGATTTATCCATTAAAGAGTCGTGTTAACATTTCTTCTATTTCGGCTCTAATTTACTGTGTGGAAGTTTTAACCTCCGTTTTTTTTTTTTTTTTCGGTAAAGTCCTCCATTGTTTTGGTCTCGATTCTGGTATTGTAGTTTTAATTTATTTATTTCTGATCTTATATAAAAAAATAGAATATCCTTTTTAAATTAATTTTCATGTATGCTTCAATTATTTTTACTATTTTGGTTCCGAATTATCACGAAATTTTCCAGTTTAATAAAAAACTTTTAGGAAAAAAAAAACTCAAAATTAAGTTTTGAAGATAATATATAATTGCAAACAATAAATGTCATTAAAAGTTTAAGGGCGTATAAATATCGTGGTAAAAAAAATATCTTGGGTAAAAAAAAAAAATATCTCAATGTCTTGTTTACAAAGACTTTGTTTTTAAATTAAAAACGGCATTTTAAATTTTAAAAACAAGGTCTTTTTTTTTAAAATATTCAATTTGAAGATTAATGTAAAACGAGATGCCCAAACAAAGTTATTTGAAAAAGTTACACAAATAAATTATACGAATATGAATAATATTTATCTTTGTACAGTAGTATAAATAATAAATAATTTCTATACAAAGGAATTTCTAGCGCAAAGGGAAAAAAAGTTTTAAAAAGGTTTTTAAACTTAGAAAATAAAGCATTAGCTCTTAAACCAAATTATTTTTTCTCGTTATAAAATAATATCTGTGCGCCTGATAGCTCAGTGACTACATCACACACGTACAATTAACTATATTTAACATTTAAAGACATTATAGAATCGTGGAAGGATTCCACTTCTAAGCCGAAAACAAATATAATTAGGTACGCGCTGGATGCGCAAAATATACTTCCTCTCCGGTTAAGAGTCTGTAGGCCAACTTATACACAGAGTTGCGTTAAATATATTTCCTCTCGAGATGAGAGATTACAAAAAAAACGTTTCTCAGTAGCAGTGTCATTTGAGATGTACTTCCTCTCGGACCTCTCTCCTTCTAGAGTCTCGAGACTAACTGGCCATTTCTCCTGAACTCCCCAGGGTGCGCTCTTGCAATGTGTATCATAAAGTACATTTATATTATTATAATATCAAAACAAGTTAAAAAGTTTAATAAATCATTCTTATTTAAACACAGGTATTAAAGATATAACTGTACTGATTATGAAAAATAAAAGATGTGATATGATAAGTAATTATTTTAAACGATAATGATGACTTATTATAATGTTATATAGAAATTTTGAATGTTTGAATAAAGAAAAACAATTGACCAATGTGTATTATTAGCATATTATGCATCGTTACATGATATATACTAATCATTTTTTTTATTACCAAGAACAGTAACTAAAGCCAGAAATTAAAATATATAATGAGTTCAGTTTTATTAAGTTCATAATAATTCATTTCTTTAATCGTAATTCATCATTCACATCATTTACCCATTCAGTCACAAAAATAAATGCTGTTCTCGCAGCATTTAGAATTGAGCACAACAGTCGATATGATACACAGAGCACAAACAAAAGCCACTTATAATATTTTCCTACAAGAAACCACATTTGAGATGGGAACAATCTATGTGCCATTTACTTCTCCAGTCCATCTATCTAATGAAGAGTGCTACTGCTCGTGGAACAAAAAGCATTTCTTCCGAAACTCATTTCGTCAAATCCCACCGATTCGATTAATGTAGGATCCGCTACTGATATGTAGGACAGCATTTCTCCCGCTTCCTCTCTCAGGCGAATGACACTTTCTGTAATTGGATAAGCCATCTTTAATTAGAGGACAACTTTAGTCACAGCGCCAGAAAGGACATCAACTCCACTTGTTTTTGCTCCAGTGGAGAAATTGTCCCTCAGTCAATCTTTTGTCCAGGAAAATACCACTGATCCTAGTGTAACTCTTCAGATGTTATTAGATTTCATAAAATTCCTTCTGTCTATGGTATTGGTAATGCACTTTGGAATTCTTAACCGTTGATTGTTGATAATCATAGTAATGTTATTGTCTATGCCATTTTAATATTCATGACGTTGCAATCATAATTATGAAGACAAAGTACAGTTTGATTATATATTTTTTTAAAAAAAGAAAATAACTTATAGTTTTTTTTTTTATTATGAAAATTAATTACATTTTTTAAAACTTTTATTTTTCCATATGATTATAGTTAAATTATTTAAAAGAAAAATATTGGTCCTTATTATGCTATGGTTTAGTAATTAACTATTTTTGATCTTTAAAAAATTTATGCATAATGTTGTTTAGTACTAAACGTTAAATAGTAATATTTTTGCTTCTTTAAAGAATTTTTTTAAGAAAATGACTCATAATTTTTGTAACTTTTATGATATGTGTCCAGTTTCATAAACGTTAAATTACATAATCCATAATTTACCCATTCAGGCATCAAAATAAATACTGTTCCAGAAAAGTTTTGAGAAAAAGCAGTCAATACGAAAATCGCAAACAAAAGACACTTATTAATTCCTGCAAGAAACATTTGGGATGGGAACAATCATGTGCTTTATGATATGAAGTGTCCAGCATTTTGTAACTCATTCGTCAAATTGATTAATTAAATGTAGGATCCGCTACTGATATGTAGGACAGCATTTCTCCCGCTTCCCTCTCTCAAACGAATGACACTTTCTGTAATTGGATAAGCCATCTTTCAATTAGAGGACATCTTTAGTCACAGAGCCAGAAAGGACATCAACTACACTTGTTTTTGCTCCAGCGGAGAATTTTCCTCTGTCAATCTTTTGTCCAGGAAAATACCACTGATCCTAGTAACTCTTCAGAAGGTATTAGATTTCATAAAATTCTTCTGTCTATGTATGGTATTGGTAATGCACTTTGGAATTCTATAGCCCGTTGTTGTTGATAATCATAGTAATTTTATTGTCTATACCATTTTAATATTCATGACGTTGCAATCATAATTATGAAAACAAAGTATAGTTTGATTATATATTTAAAAAAAAAAAAAGAAAATAACTTATATTTTATTAACATGAAATACTAATTAATTTTTTTTAAAACTTTTATTTTTAAAATTATTATAGTTAAATTATTTAAAAGAAAAAAGATTGATCCTTATGCAAGAGTTAAGGATGTCAAGAAGTTAATAAAAGGGTTTAGTAATTAAATATTTTTTATCTTTTAAAAATATATGCATAATGTTACTATATAACTAAACGTTAAATAGAGTAATTAATTTCAGGCTTCAAAATTATACTATACAGAAATTTTTGACAGTCACACTTTATACCATCGTTTATGATATGTATCCAGTTATAATATGTGTCCAGTTTCATTCCATTGATAATAATTCATTCCTTTAATCATAATTCATCATTCACATCACTTACCCATTCTGTCACAAAATAAATACTGTTCTCGCAGCATTTAATTGAGAAAAGCAGTCGATATGATACATGGATGACAAATAAAAGCCACTTATAATGTTTTCCTACAAGAAACCGCACTCGAGATGGGAAGCAATCTATGTGCCATTTACTTCTCCAGTCCATCTATCTAATGAAGAGTGCTTGCTGCTCGTGGAACAAAAAAGCATTTCTTCCGAAACTCATTTTGTCAAATCCCACCGGATTCGATTATGTAGGATCCGCTACTGATATGTAGGACAGCAATTCTTCCGCTTCAGACGAACGACACTTTCTGTAATTGGATAAGCCATCTTTAATTAGAGGACAACTTTAGTCACAGCGCCAGAAAGGACATCAACTCCACTTGTTTTTGCTCCAGCGGAGGAATTGTCCTCTGTCAATCCTTTTCGTTCAGGAAAATACCACTGATCCTAGTAACTCTTCAGATGGTATTAGATTTCATAAAATTCCTCTGTGTATGGTATTGGTACCACATTCTGTATATGGTATATTATTTACTTCGGAATTCTATAATCGTGAATGTCGATAATCATGGTAATATTATTGTCTATACCATTGTTTTTTAAAATTCAATGTCTACCTTATTTGAATCCAAATTAAATTTCTGCGTCACGTTGCATTTGTAATTATAAAAACAAAGTTTAACTTGATTACATATTTATTACAAAAGAAAATAACTTAGATTTTTTTTAATGTGAGATACTAATTAAATTTCATAAAAACACTTATTTTTCAAGTTATTATAGTTAAATTTTTAAACGAAAAATATTAATCCTTGAGCAAGAGTTAAAATTTAGTAATTAAATATTTTTGATCTTTTAAGGGACTTGTGTAACACTAAAAGTTAATTAGTGTAATAATTTCATGAAATTATAATATATGGAAATTTTTAAAAATATAAGACTTTAATTTTTATAATTTTTACACCAGTTGTTATTATTTAGTCAGTAATCATTTAATAATTAGATATAATAGTAAAAATATCCATTAAATTTCTTTAATATTTGTTACATAATATTTCATATTGTCCTATTCAAAAATATAATTTAAAATAATAGTTTATAACTAAAATATTCAATATGTTAACAAAATAGTCCAATGTAAAAATTAATACTATGCTGGCATGCAATTTATTATTCAAAAATCTGTTGTATTTGTTTCCAAAACGCTTTTGCGTGAGTAACTGACATAAATCCGTACTGAGATGCATTTCCGATTTTAACAATCACATTTTGCATAATAATAATAAAATATTCATAAATAACAATAAAATATTCATTACATTTTTGAAAATTTATTAGGTACTATTTCCTTTTCACATTATTCAAAAAGATCATTTAAAAATAATAGCTTATAAATTTTAAAAAATAAATAATACGATTTTTTAATGCAATAAGCATATATTTTTCAATTCAATTTTATACTAACAAACTTTACTATAGATACTCACAAGTAAAAATATAGTAAAAATCTCAAGTCCTAACTAGTCCCCTGTTTATAAGTTAGTATTTACAAGTCCAGTTCCAAAAATGCAAAAATTAATACAAAACTGGAACGCATTTATTATTCAAAACTCGTACTTGCATTTGTCTTCCAAAACGCTTTTTGTGTAATGACTTGCATTAAATCCGCACTGATATGCATTTCCAATCTTAACAATCCCATTTTGCATAATAATAATTAAATATTCATAAAAAGTAATAAAATATTCATAAACAATAATTAAATATCCCTTGCATTTTTTGAATATTTGTTAGGTAATGTAAAAATTAGTACTATACTGGCATTTTTATATTGTTTTATTCAAAAAAACATTTTAAATTAATAGCTTATAAGTGTTCAAAAAATAAAATGACATGATTTTTTAATAACACTAATAATAAAATTACATTTTTTTTTTTTCAATTCATTTTTTAATACTAACAAATATTAATGCTATACTGGCATGTAATTTATTATTTAAAAAATCCTATTGCATTTACTGACCATAAAGCGTTTGCACATGTAACTGACATTAAATCCGCACTGATATGCATTTCCGATCTCAACAATCCCATTTTGCAGAGCGACATTGCAACATGCCAGTGCCTCAAGACGCCTCAATTGCTTCCTCATTTCCTGGTCTCCAGTCGCTGGTCCCAGAATCGAACAGGATTAACCCAGTCCGGTTACAGGAAATTAGATCTTTCCTCAACATCACTACAACATCTCATTCCACGCTAACCACTTTCTTAATGGTCCTCCGAGATGCCTTACTTACCCGAAATTGTCTTCAAGCAGATGCCGCACTTTACTCGCCCACCATGACTTGAATGCGGTTGTTTGAAGTAAAGGAAATTAATACATTGATTACTATCGTGCACAAGAATTACCACAGAATTCAAAGACATTAATTAATCCTATGATAAACAAGTAACATGAAAAAAAAATTTTAAGTCAATTCCTACTTTTTTTTTCACTATATTTCAGAAAGTCCTTTATAAATAATTTTCATTCATTTTTTATGTTTATCTGGCGCCATCTATTGGTAGATATATGCAACTTAAAATTAAAAAAAAACTAAAATTAATTAATTAAATTTAACTACTGAATTAATATTTAAAAAAACTGTATTAACATCCAGTGTCATCCCCTACAAGTTCAAAAAAATGTATTTGTACTTGGGTGGATGAATAAAAGTATTTTATGAACGATTGAAAATTTGAACAAGATATATATAGAGAGAGTGTGAGTTAATAGAAGGAATGGAATATTTATTCAATTAATTATATATATTTTTAATACACGCATTTTTAATTACATTTTTTTCAATTCAATTTTTTTTCAATTCAATTTTTATACTAACAAATATTAATGCTATACTGGCATGCAATTTTTTATTCAAAAATCCTGTTGCATTTACTACCATACAGCGTGTAAATGACATTAAATCCGCACTGATTATGCATTTCCGATCTCAACAATCCCATTTTGCAGAGCGAGATTGTAACATGCCAGTGCCTCAAGACGCCTCAATTGCTTCCTCATTTCCCGGTCTCCAGTTGCTGGTCCCAAAATCGAACAGGATTAAGCCAGTCCGGTTACAGGAAATTAGATCTTTCCTCATACATCACTGCAACATCTCGTTCCGCGCTAACCACTTTCTCAATGGTCCTCCGAGATGCCTTACTTACCCGAAATTGTCTTCAAGCACATGCCGCACACTTTACTCGCATACCATGAATTGATGCGGTAAAATAAATTAAAACATTGATTACTATCGTGGACAAGATTTAAGACAAGAATTCCAACACGCTAATGAATCATGCAAGAAATAATAGTTTGTAAATCAACATTAACTATTAAATGATTTAAATTTTTGATTTATTTTATCTTTTGATTTTTGCATATTTGATTTTTAGTATATATCGATACTTTACATTTGATTTTTGGCATATTTCGGTATTTTAGCTTGTATTTATATTTTAGGTGATTTTTAAATAATTTCGATATTTTATCTTGTACTTCAAAGATTTAAATTTTTACGTATTTCGATACTTTATCATGCATTCGTTTTGATTTTTAAATATTTCGATATATTATCTTGTAAACAGTTGATTTTTCATTCAATATTTCAAATAATTTATCTTGTATTTGCATCGTTTTGATTGATTAACCATTTCGATATTTTATCTGAAAGATGTATTTATTTTCATTTGATTAACCATTTTTACATATTTTGATGTTTTATCTTGCATTTACATTCAACATTCAAAGATTGATTAACCATTTGCAGAATGTATTTCTTCTTCGCAATCAATCACTTTCAAAAAGATTAATTAATCGCTTCGATTGATTAATCTCGTTTTTACAAAGATTGATTAATCAGTTTAGTACCGGTGTGTACCAATTTTCCTGAAGATATTTTGAAAGGTACTCATTTAACATCATACAACTTACAAGATGGCAGATTTCAAAAAATGTATAGTTAATAGTGATGTATTTTTTATGATTTTCAGGTAAATGTGGAACTTTCTGTTATTATCCAATACACAATATTTATGCAATATTGTATCAATAAAAATTTATTAATTTTTTTTTAATTTTAAAATTTATAATTGTAATTTTACGTATAGTATATTATCCTTATACTATTCTATTTAATGAAAAAATAAATATTAAAGGACTCTTAAACCAGTAAAAAAAAAAAACAATTCTAGTAAAAAAAAAATTCTATTTGAGAAATTTATTGCAAACATTTGAAAATGAAAATGGTTGATGGTGTTTTTCACCTTCATTAAAAAATTTGTCCATAGATTCAAAAAATACTGTTCACCATTTTACAAAGAGACCTGTGTTTTAATAATAAGCCAACATTTATTCCTGGTGCAACATAATTTTTAGGTTCTTTCTCAGAAATTTAAATTCACCGCCGAATCAAAGGAAGGATTTTCCAGGCAAAGGATTTATTGTATTTCAAGGTATAAACATGGAAAAACCTTCTGTTTGGTATGTTTACCTTTTTCAAACTTCAAACTAGTTATTGTCAAAATCCAGCCCGTTTAGTGTGTAGAAAACCTTAAATTGAATTATGCTGCCAAAGATCACAATAGTCATGATTTTTAGAAAGTATAAAAAAACGATGTTGAAGTAACGTATCTAAACATCTGGCATTATCAAGCTGCATGATGAGAGTTTTTCAGGTTTTCTCCCATACGACTTCTAAATGCAGACCAATTTTTCCCTGAAATTCCATCCGGAAGACAATGTATTTCACTCACCAAAGGGCTTGTTCTTGGTATACGTAAAAGGAATAACCAAATAAAAATAACACTACTGGTAACTGGCAACTGGCGTACCGATTACGGAGTACCAATGGGGATAGATCCTTAACCTCCTCATTTTAATTCATATATAAATTTACTATTTTAATTGGCTACTTAAATGTTACTATTAGTAGATACAAAAAAAAATATAAAGTTAAAAAAAGTACTAAAAATGATAAAAAAAAGTAAGATAAAAAAAATAAAAAAATAAAAATTAAAGTTAAAAATTTAAGTTCAATTTAAATTTTAACTTTAATTTTAAAATCGGCACAATTAGAGACAAATAACAGTAAAAAAAAATAAAAATAAAATTTTTCTTTTGCTTAGTTTTATTCTGTAAAATTACTTTTTACTTAAATATTTTAGTATATTTTTATGTACTTTATGTAAATAGGAAGAGAAAAAAGAAAGAAAATGATTATTAATACTGATTATTTTCATTTATTATTATTAGGTGATTGTTTAAATCAAGCTTGTCCTATCCTCTTCGTTCCCCGTATCACATGGTATAACTTTCGCTTTATGAGACCACCCCCTTCTCTTCTGTTATTACCACCCTCACTTCCCCTTTATAGAAAAATATGTTTTTGTTTGGTAGCAATGTCCCTAGGTTAGCTGACAAATTAAGCAAACAATTCAAATTGATGAAATTTATAAACTTGTATTTTATTGTATATTGCAAAATTTATTCCAATTTTTTTTAAAGAATAGCCTGAAAATAGCCTCAAAAACAAACATTTTTAATGAATAACAAAACATTTTTAAAGAATAGCCTCAAAAACAAACATTTATTTTTTGAAATGAAGAGAACAACAAAAGAGAGAGGGGATTACATAGACACTCAAGAGGCAAAAACATTATGACCACCCCTACATTTTGCAATGAACTCGCCTGGATGACGTGGAAGGCACGTGATCAGGTGGAAGTGGAATTTAACTGGTATTAAATGGTGGTATTAATCCATGCCAAAGCGGGTTGAAGCTGTGTTGCGCGCCAAAGGTGGGCCAAATCGTTATTGACAGGTGGTCATAATGTTTTGGTTCTTGAGTGTATGTAATATGATTGGTAGTGGGTGGAGCTAGTGACAACGGATCATCAATCATTTATTTAATTTACGCCTATTTTTTTTCCAGCACTAATAATATTAATACCACTTTTATATATTTTTGGGGGCTCGGGGATGTACTGCGTCTTTTTAAATACAATAATTAATAAAAAGTTTTAAATATAAATAGAACTAAAATTCTCCATTTCAATTTAAACTAGACGAACTATAAAGAAAAATTAAAATAGTAAAAGAGTTATAAACTAGGATCATTTAAAACAAACATAAAACAAAAAAAAAGAAAGAAAATGGCACATGTAATATGATTAGTGGTGGGTGGAGCTAGTGACAAGGAAGTGACGAATCATGAATCATTTATTTGATTTACGCCTATTACTTCCTTTTTTTTTTTTTTTTTTTGCATTATCCATCACTAAAAATATTATTTCCACTAATAAATAAATATATATACATTGGGCGACATGTACTACGTCTTTTTAAACAAAATACTTAATAAAAAGTTTTAAATATAAATAAAATAGAAATTTTCCATTACTAAACAATAGGAACTATAAGGAAAATATTAAAACAGTACAAAGAATATCATAAAACTATAATCATGATGCAATTATGACAAAAAATTGGTGCCTCTTGAACTCTATGTCTGATCCGAGGACAAATAAAGGGTTCTCAATAGTGTCTACAATAACTTAACTAATTATTCTCTCTGAGTTTAAGCAAGTCATTATGTAGAAAAGTCATTTAGCTTTTTACGTATTTTAACCAGTATTTGTATTCAGGTTCGTTATCACAATGTTTGAACCATATGAACTCAAACGTTACATCAGCAGTCGCAATTAAGAATTGTATGTATGTTTCAACAGAACGGCTATATTTCATTTTAATGAGTTGTTTTTATAGTATAGTATATATAATATAGTGTGTAACACTATTTATTGTAATAGTGTTACATATATGTTCTTCATAAAGTCAAAATGTAATGAAAAAAAAGTTTTTTTTTCCTTTAATTATATTCAGTATAAACCGGGGGCCTGAATGGGCGAGTGGCTAGCGCTCTGACGCTCGGTACCCCAGGTTTCGGGTTCGAGTCCCGGCGGTGCCATGGATGTCTGTGGTTCGGAATCCACTTTAAACCGTAGGTCCCGGTCTAATAGGATCGTAGAGCGTTGCGGGGGCATTGTTACTCCGCGTCCGTATCTTCAAGTTACACGCGCCCCCTGGGTAATGCAAAGTGAGTAACGTCTGTGCAGCGCTTGCCTTAAGGCATCCAAGACCAAGCTGTTTAAGTGTTTGCCAGCTGCATCAGAACAAAAAAAAAAATATTCAGTATAAACCGTCAATTACTTTAAATATGAATTATATAATAAAAATGGCTAATTGAATTAGTTACAGTGTGTGGAATTGAATCAATGGTATAATAAATATCCGTGTGCTGTGTCTAATTTGCAGTGTCCTGCAGTTCGGGATAGATACTACATGAGTAATCCACTGATGGATGGAAAGAATAGGGGTAGCTTCTTTTGTGAAGGACCATCGGTAGGTAGAAGGCTACGAGTCGTTTTAGAAGGAAGTTAGTGTCTTGTGGGAGGACTTTTTAGCTGGAACTACCCCCCTTACGTATCGCTTGCAAGAAAACCTGGAAAAATCTCACCGAACAGTTTGATCAATGAGGCAAGATGCGAGGAGAAAGAAAACGAGGAGACTTGATGGCTTTTGGACACCCAAAAGCCATCGAGTCTCTTTTTTTTGTTTTTGAAACAACAAAGCTACCAGTGGATTGAACCTCAGCCCTAATGCTCACCAGCGATGCATGTTACCACTGGACCACGAAAATAAATATGAAATGAAATATGAGTAAAATAAGTAAAAAAAATAAATATTTCTGTTAATGGTTAAATGGAAAAATACACTTACTTTATTTTAATTTATTATCTAAGAAGCGATTATTTTAATCCGAAACTTGCGTTCTGGTCACAACTTTAAGAAACTATAAGACTCGAAAGTGACTGGAACATGTGTGAACATCTTTTAAGAGCCAAACTCAAATTCTATTTAATATTATCATAAAATGCGGGACATTAGACTTTAAAATTCCCGCCGAAAGATAATGATTATGATCGCCAATCGGTGTGCAGATCATAGCCATGCGTAGGAAGAGGAAATTCATCGATATAAATAAATAAACACATATTTATTTTCTGTGCATTATGTTAAATACATCAAAGCAAAACTTTGTTTCTAATACAATCTCTTTCAAAATATTACTGTAAAAGATGTTAATCCTTAGTTTGGTAAGATATAGTACATCACCACTTTACCTAATGCCAAAGTATTTTTCCAAATTTTATTCAATAACGCAATCAAATGTGGGACTTTAGTCCTTAAAGTTCCTGCGGGAAGATAATTCTTATCATTGACAATCAGTGAGCAGATCGTTGCCATACAAAGGAGAAGCAAGAGGTCCATTGATATAAATAAATCAATAAATAGCCATTTATTTATTTTCTGTTTATTATGTTAATATATTAATAACAAAAACTTTGTTGATTTTGTATTCTCTTTCGAAAAGTTACTGAAAGATATTAATCCTAGCTTGGTAAGATATATTATATCCCCACTTTACTTAATACAGAAGTATTCATTTGCTAGTCCATATACATAAATACAGATTTCGCAGAATTTTATTCACCACTCTTTTACAATATCTCTCTAAACGGAACATGGCGCATAAACCGTGCCGGACTATAAATTTTGATAACAAGTTTCAACACTTCCATGATCTTAATCTCCCCACAGAATTTATTTCAGCAGCTGCATTTGTTCCGCAGAATTCATTCCAGCGAAGATCACACCTTTTAATTAAATACTCGCTGTTTATCCAACTTCAACATTTAATATTAATGAAACGCTCTCGCGTCTGGATTAAGCGTTCTTCCCTCAGGATAGCTGGTGGGGATTAGCATGTACAACTGTCTCAGAACAATCAAAATTCCATCACACTGACAAAACGACGTTGAATCTCCCCCTTGAGGAATGTTGGAGAGTTGGAGACGGGGGCATGTCCATCGCTGGCAGCAGAGGATATTGGACAGGGACATTTGTTTCATTCGGCTCCAACATTCGTAATTAAAACTGGATAAATTATTCTGAATTCTGGACGTGGTCTGCGACTCCGTAATGTAGCTTATTTGCTAAGTGGTCGGTGGAATGGGGGATTTTCGAAGGAAATTCGACTTTGTTGGAGCTTTAGAATTTTGGAGGAGGTGGATATTCACACTACAAAGAGATTGATTTTGAACTCGTATATTTTACTTAAATTCGTCAGAGAACACATGTAGATCTGAGTAGTTTAACTTAATATTGTATTAATGGAAATATGGTGTCCTAAAATTTATTTATGTATTTGTAGTGATGTATTTCTTTACATTAATAAAACATTTATGTCAGTCAGTTAAGGATATTATTTATTTTCCACAATAAGAACGTAATTACCTTATAAAGTTCTAGAAATAAACTGAAAAATAAATCATTCGCATCTGCATAATTATCCGTAGAAGAACCCTTAAAGCAAGCGATTACTATTCGTAGCATTTGTTATTAGCATTTATTTCCCTTAGTACCTAATCTTTTTCCATGTTTGAAAGATATCTATCTGTCTGCTGCCTATTGCCGAGATCTGCAGCCTACTCTGGGGCCGAATGACTAGTGCTCACCTGAGAGTTCGAGTTACTGCAGTTCCCTGCAGGCTTGTAGTGGTTCGAATTCACTTTAAAACCTTAGGTCCCAAACTAAAACGACTGTAGAGCGTAGGGCTAACAACCCTAAAATGTAAAAAAGAAAGCATCTTTCTCTAGAATCCCTTGGCTCACCGTGGAGTGCTTGAGCTAACTAAGAAGAAGAAAAGCGATTATTTCAATATGTAGCATGCGTTGTAGTCACAACTTTAAGAAACGATAAGACCCGATATAATTGTAGCGCGTATCAACATTTTTCTAATGTCGAATTGCTAAAACCGAATTTTTCATATTTCATTCAATACTACAATCAAATACGGCACATTAATAATTAAAATTTCCTTCCGTAAAAAAAAAAAAACCTCATCATCTCCAATAGATGAACTGGTCGCAGCCGTACATAATATTAACAGGAGATCCATTACCATAAATAAATAAGTAAATAATCATATATTTATGTTCTGTGCTTTATGTTAAATACATTAAAAACATATCTGTTTTCATAATATATTTTCTTTCAAAACGTTACCGTAAATGATTTTAATCCTTAGCTTAAAAATAAAGTATATCATCACTTTAAATAATGCAGAATCTTTGCACTTTGCTCATCCATATACATAAATACAGATTTTCGCAGACTTTCATTTACCACTCTTTTACGACATCTCTCTTAACGGAACATGGCATACAAACTGTGTCGGACTATAAATTTTGATACCAAGTTTCAACACTTCTATGATCTTAATCTCCCCACAGAATTTATTTCAGCATTTGGTTGCTGCATTTGGATCTGCAGCATTCAATCTCTTGCTGCAACCTGCGAAGATCACACCTTTTAATTAAATACTCGCTGTTTATCCAACTTTAACATTTATTATTAATGAAACGCTCTCGCATCTGGATTAAGCGTTCTTTCCCCAGGATAGATGGTGGGGATTAGCATGTACAACTGTCCAAAACAATCAAAATTCCATCAGACTGACAAAACGTCTTTGAATCTCCCCTCTTTGCCCCTCTTGGGGATTTGTCGGATGGGGTGGGGGTGTCCATCGCTGGAAGCAGAGGATTTTGGACAGGGACATTTGTTTCATTCGGCTCCAACATTCGTAATTAAAACTGGATAAATTATGCTGAATTCTGGACGTGGTCTGAGACTCCGTAATGCAGCTTATTTGCTAAGTGGTTGGGTGGAATGGGGGATATTCGAATGAAATTCGACTTTGTTGGAGCTTTTGAATTTGGTGGATAGGTATATTCACACCACAGAAAGATTGATTTTGAATTCCTGTACTTTATACAAATTAGTCAGAGTACACATGTACATCTGAGTAATTTATCTTGACCTGTCGTAGTAATGGAAATTTGGTATCTAAAATTTATGCAGGCGATTGTTGTGATGTGTTACTTTACATTAATAAAATATTTATGTCTGTCTGTTAATGATATTACTTACTTTTCTATAATAAGCAAGTAATTACAAAATATTAAATTCTGTAAATTAACTGAAAAATAATACATACGCTTCTGTATAATTATCTATAAAAATATTTGAAAAAGCAAGCGATTACTATTCGCTGCAATTGTCATTAGCATTTATTTTCCTTAGTACCTAATCTCAATCCATATCAAAAAAGATATCTAGCTGTCTTCTGCCTGACTAGCGCTCTGGCATTGATACCACAGGGTTCGTATTCCTGCAGTGGTCTGGATGCTTCTAGTGGTTCGGAATTCGCACTAAACCTTAGGTCTCGGTCCAATATGACCGTAGTAGAACGTCGGTCTAAAAACTCCAAAAAACTCCACCCTGTAAAAAGGAAACATCTATGTCTCTAAAACTGTTAATAGATAGAATGCTTTGGCTCACTATGCGCCTATTGCGCTAATGAAGAAGATGGAAAGAGCGATTATTTCAATATGGAACATACTTTGTAGTGACAACATTAAGAAACGATAAGACTCGATAGTGATTGACGCGTGTGTGAACATCTTTCTAGAGTCGAACTGCTAAATGGGTATTGTTCATTATTCTATTCAATACGACAATCAAATTTTTGTACATTAATCGTTAAAGTTCCTTCGGAAAAAATCTGCTTATCATCTCTAATAGATGAGCAGATAGTAGCAGTACATAAAAAAGAAACAAGAAATCCATTGATATAAAAATTAAATAAATTATTATTTATTTAATTTCTCTGCATTTTGTTAAATATAGGTATTAAAAGAAAACTTTATAGATAGTATATATTTTGTTTCGAAAAGTTACTTAAAATTAATTACTGTAAGTTTATTAATCCTTAGCTTGTAAGATATAGTATATCACCACTTTCTTAATGCATAAGTATTCCTTTGCTCGTCCATATACATAAATACAGATTTTGCAGACTTTTATTACCCACTCTTTCACGACATCTCTCTAAACGGAACACGGCTCACAAACCGTGGCACTATAAATTTTGATAACAAGTTTCAACACTTCCATGATCTTAATCTCCCCACAGAATTTATTTCAGCAGCTGCATTTGGATCTGCAGCATTCATTCTTTGCTGCAACCTGTGAAGATCACACCTTTTAATTAAATACTCGCTGTTTATCCAACTTTAACATTTATTATTAATGAAACGCTCTTGCGTCTGGATTAAGCGTTCTTCCCTCAGGATAGGTGGTGGGGATTAGCATGTACAACTGTCCAAGAACAATCAAAATTCCATCAGACTGACAAAACGACTTTGAGTCTCCCCCTCTTGCCCCTCTTGGGGATTGTTGGAAGGGGGGTTCCATCGCTGGCAAGCAGAGGATTTTGGACAGGGACATTTGTTTCATTCGGCTCCAACATTCGTAATTAAAACTGGATAAATTATGCTGAATTCTGGACGTGCTCTGCGACTCCGTAATGCAGCTTATTTGCTTAAGTGGTCAGGTGGAATGGGGGATTTTCGAATGAAATTCGACTTTGTTGGAGCTTTAGAATTTGGTGGATAGGTATATTCCCACCACAGAGAGATTGATTTTGAATTCCTGTACTTTATACAAATTAGTCAGAGTACACATGTACATCTGAGTAATTTACCTTAACGTCATAGTAATGGAAATGTGGTATCTAAAAAAATATATTTATACGATTGCGGTCGATTGTGATGTATTTCTGTACGAAATAAAATTTCTGAATCGACATAATACATCGACTTATGCATAATTATCCATAGAAATTATTCGCAAAGCAAGCGATTACTATTCATAGTATTTTCTATTAGGATTTGTTTTCCTTAATACTTAACCTCTATCTAAAAGATATCTATCTGACTGTGGCCTGACGACTGAGTGACTGGCGCACGAAGCCACAGATTTCATGTTTGTATCCCGACAGTGCCATGGATAGTTGTAGTGGTTCGGGATGCACTTTAAACTGCATGTCTCGGTCTAATACGACTGTGCACTGCCGGGCTGACAAACCAATGCATAAAAAGAAATCATCTCCTGTCTCAAAATCTACCAATAAGCAGACGGCCTCGGCCCATCATGATGCTGTTTCTCTAATGAAGAAGAATAAAAGAGTGATTATTTCAGTAAGCAACATGCGTTGTAGTCTCAACGTTAAGAAACGATAAGACTCGATAAAGACTGGAGTGTGGGGGAACATCCTTCGAGAGACGAACGCTGCTAAGAGAAAATTTTTCCATATTTTATTCAATACAATTATCAAATGAGGCACATTAATCCTTAAAGTTCCTTTCGAAAAAAATGCTTATCATCTCCAATAGATGAGCAGATCATAACTCTACATAGAAGGAACAGGAGATCCATTCATATAAATAATTAAATAAATTAGCATTTATATATTTTCTGTGCATTTTGTTAAATACATGAAAAGCAAAACTTTGTTGTTAATATATTTTGTTTCCAAAAGTTAAGTAAATGATATTAATCCTCAGCTTTGTAAATTATAGTATATCATCACTTTACTTAATCCAGAGGTATCCCTTTGCTCGTCCATACACATAAATACAGATTTCGCAGACTTTTTTTCGCCTACACTTTTACGACATCTCTCTAAACGGAACATGGTGCACAAACCATGGCACCATAAATTTTTGATAACAATTTGGGCACTTCCATGATCTTAATCTCCCCATTGAATTTATTTCAGCAGCTGCATTTGGATCTGCAGCATTCAATCTCTTGCTGCAACCTGCGAGGATTACACCTTTTAATTAAATTCTCGCTGTTTATCAAACTTTAACATTTATTATTAATGAAACGCTCTGGCATCTGGATTAAGCGTTCTTCCCTCAGGATAGCTGTTGCGGATTAGCATGTATAACTGTCTAAGAACAATCAAAATTCCATCAGACTGACAGAACGACGTGGAATCTCCCTCTTTTCCCCTCTGGAAGATTGTTGGAGGGGGGATGTCCATCGCTGGCAGCAGGGGATGTTGGACAGGGACATTTGTTTCATTCGACTAACGGCTGAAGCATTCGCAATTAAAACTGGATAAATTATGCTGAATTCTGGACGTGGTCTGCGACTCCGTAATGTAGCTTATTTGCTAAGTGGTCGGGTGGAACGGGGTTTGCGAATGAAATTCGACTTTGTCGGAGCTTTAGAATTTAGAGGTGGATAGTCACACACTACAAAGAGATTGATTTTGAATTCCTGTACTTTACACAAATTAGTCAGAGTACTACACATGTACATCTGTGTAATTTACCTTAACATTGTAGTAATGGTAATCTGGTATCTAAAAATGTATTTATGAGATTGTAGTGATGTATTTCTTTACGCTAATGAAATATTTTTCAGTCAATTAATTATATTACTTATTTTTCTACAATAAGCACGTAATTACAAAATCTTAAATTGTAAATTTTGTAATTCCTATTTAATTGTAAATATTAATAGTAATTTTTACAAAAAAATTAATTGCAAATATTAAATAGTAATTTTTTCTGTAAATCATCTGAAATATAATAAATTCGCTTTTTCATAATTATCTATAGAAGAGCCCTTAAAGCAAGCGATTACTAATAGTAGCATTTGTAATTAGCATCTATTTCCCGTAGTACCTAATCTCTCTCCACATCTAAAGATATATATGTGTCTGCTGCCAGATGGCAGAGTGACATGAACTCTGGCATTTGATACCACAGGGTTCGAGTTCCTACGGTTCTCTGGATGCTTCTAGTGCTTTGGAATCTACTTTAAACCTATTATACTACCTATTTCCTCTCCAGTCATATTAGATCCCAGTCTAATATGGCTATAGATCATAGGGCTAAAAACCCTATCCTGAAAACAGAAAACATATATCTGTCTCTAAGTCTGCCAGGAGGCAGACGGCTTTTAGAAAAGAAGAAAAACGAGTGATTATTTCAGTATGCAACATGCGTTGTAGTCACAACTTTAAGAAACGATAAGACTCGATAATGATTGTCACGTGTGTTAGCATCTTTCGAGAGTTGAACTGCTAAAAGGTAATTTTTCCATATTTTATTCAGTATGACAATCAAATGCGATACATTATTCCTTAAAGTTGATTCGGAAAAAAAATGCTTTTTCATCTCGAACAGATGTGCAGATAGTAGCCATACATGGCTTGTAGAAGGAACAGGAGATCCATTGATATAAATAATTAAATAAATTACGATTTATTTATTTTCTGTGCATTTTGTTAAATATATTAAAATCAAAACTTTGTTTCTAATATATTCTCTTTCGTAACGTTACTGTAAATGATATTAATCCTTACCTTGTTAAGATATATTATATCGCCACTTTACTTAACGCCGAAATATTCCTTTGCTCATCCATATGCATAAATAAATGCAGACTTTTATTCCCCACTCTCTGTGCACGGAACATGCCACACATACCGTGACATTATAAATTTTGATAACAAGTTTCAACACTTCCATGATCTTAATCTCCCCACAGAATTTATTTCAGCAGTGCATTTGGATCTGCCGCAATCAAACTTCGCTGCAACTTGCGAAGATCACACCTTTAATTAAATACTAGCTGTTTATCCAACTTCAACATTTAATATTAATGAAACGCTCTCGCGTCCGGATTAAGCGTTCTTCCCTCAGGATAACTGGTGGGGATTAGCATGTACAACTGTCTCAGAACAATCAAAATTCCACCAGACTGACAGAACGACGTGGAATCTCCCCTCTTTTCCCCTCTGGAGGATTGTTGGAGGGGGGCTGTCCATCGCTGGCAGCAAGGGATATTGGACAGGGACATTTGTTTCATTCGACGAACGGCTCCAACATTCGTAATTAAAACTGGATAAATTATGCTGAATTCTGGACGTGGTCTGCGATTCCTTAATGTAGCTTATTTGCTAAGTGGTCGGGTGGAATTGGGGATTTTCGAATAAAAATTCGACTTTGTTGGAGCTTTGGAATTTGCAGGTGGATATTCCCACTACAAAGAGATTGATTTTGAATTCCTGTACTTTACACAAATTAGTCAGAGTACACATGTACATCTGAATAATTTACCTTAACGTTGTATTAATGCAAATCTAGTATCTAAAAATGTATTTATGTGTTTGAAGTGATATATTTCTTTACATTAATGAAATGTTTATGGCAGTCAATTAATGATATTATTTATTTTCTGCACTACGCACGTAATTACAAAATATTAAGTTCACCGGAAATAATAAACTGAAAATTCTAAACTGTAAATCAACTGAAAATAATACATTTGTTTCTGCTTAACGATTCATAGAAATACTCGTAAAACAAGCGACTACTATTCGTAGCATTTGCTGTTAGGATTTATTTTCCTTAATACCTGATCTCTCTATAACTAAAAGAATCTATGTGTCTGTGGCCTGATGGCTGAGTGACTAGCGCTGTGTACAACACTTTTCCGGTACGAGTCCAGACGGTGCACAGATGTTTGTAGTGGTTCAGAATGCATTTTAAAATGTAGGTCCCAATCTAATATGACCGTAAGTGTTGGATCCAGGAATGAAAATCCCACCCCGTATAAAGAAACCATCTCTTTGATAAAACTCCATCTCTCCAGTGATAAAACTACACAATCAAAATTGATAAATAGAAAAATCAAAATCACCTACTTGCATTGTCAAATATGTTACTGTTATAAAAATATAGAAACTGTTTGCGTTAAAACTAATTTTACTTCAAATATTCTTTGCGGCCTGAATGGCCAATTAGCTGGCTCTCTGACCTTTGGTAGTACAGGCTGGTTCAAATCTTGTTGGTGGCATGGATGTCTATTAGGTTCGGAATCCATGTTAAACTGTAGGTGTCGATCTATTTAAAAAAATATAATCTAAATATATCAATTTATAATCTAAAATGTGAACAAAAGGACCGTAGATCGACAAACCTAAACCAATCAAATATTCTTTACCTGAAGTGCTTTTAAGAAACTGTTTATAAATTTTTAAATTTAAAATAATGACGGCTTTTATGAATTAATCTTTTTTAACGGAAATGCTTCAAATATTCAGAAGACACTTACATATTGAGAATATGGTGCTAAAAACAATTAGAGTTTATAATTTGAATATTTAATTTATAATTATTTTTAAATTCTGTCACTTTAAAAGTAATTACAAATTCGGTCATATCGTATAAGAATTCCATATCAAATATAATTTTTCTCTTTTAGAAACCAGTTACCTGACAATACAATCATCTGTTTAAGACATCGTAATTTAAAATTTTTGTGTTTTTTTAATACAACCGACAAAAAAATATTTTTCCTTTTCCATCAAACACGGGAATTACCCCATCAAAATTACTGACACCCTATTTCACTCACTGCCAAGCCAGTCCGATGCAAAACTTGAATCTCATTTCATGCCACGCTCTTCAAAAACTCTCTCTCTTTTGATTAACTCTCACATTAATGCATTCAATCCCAACTTAATCCATCGTTTCTTGATCATTACCTCTCTCCCACCTCCCAGCCACCATTGGACATTTGCAAAGCACCACGAAAAATCTCATAAAATTCCTCGAGCGGAAAAACAAGACAAATAAGGCTGGTATCGATTGTAGAGGTCAAATAAAGGTCGTGATGATAAAGTGTCGGTGTTCTTTCCTTTCAGCGAGATCGTTGGGGGAAAAATCAATCCCGTTATGGTAGGTAATTCCAGCTGCATCACAGGCGCACATAATAAGCAGTGTTATGTTTATTTATAGATGCATTATGGCGTTGGCTCGTCTGTTGTCTTATTTACTTTCATGAAGAGGACACTCGGACATCATGGATAGTGGGATTATTGTTGGAAAAAAAAAAAAGGTTATGGCTTGACTACGTATGCTGTGATATAATAGTGATACTGGATTGTGATTTATATTTCGTTGCTAAGATTGTTGTTGGTTAGTAATTATTACTAGAGTTGCCCAAACTTTTTCTATTATAAATCAATATCGAAGGGTATTGATGCTGATCTTCTTGATGCTGTTAGGGGTTCTTTGAAAAGATGGATTTTTTTTTCTCATTTCAGATCTTTTTAATACACAGCTTAGCTGAATGATAATACATCTCAGAAATTCGAAAAAATCAGTTTTCTTGTCCCATAATATGATGTTTCATTGTATGACTCCACAGCCAACAAGTACCTTGTAATAGTAAAAAAAAAAAAAAAAAATATTGTTAACATAGCAAACGTATTTATAAAGCTTGAATACCTTTTATTGTTAAAAAAGTTTACTTATAGGACTTTTTCAACTTCATTTACCCTCTCTATTATACGCCGTTATTGAAACAGTTTGTTGTTTAAAGTCAATCACTTTTATTTCGTCAAGTAAAATCAAATAAAGCCCATTTATTTTATACCTATGTATTACAAATGGTTGGTTATATCTGCCAATTCAACAATTTAAATTAAATGCAACTATGCTTACGAAGAAGACAAAGGAGACACTTTCAATCACCGAATAAAAATTTTAAAAGAAAAAAAATTTTAAAAAAATCTTTAAAAATATACTACTCTAAATAAGGTTAATCTTTAAAAAAATATTGTACATCATTGAAAATTATTCACATTTATCATTGAAAATTTAATAATAAATTAGCATTAATATATATGTATACATACGTTAGCATTAATATACATGTATACATATGTTAGCATTAATATCTTTATTCAAGACATCATAAACATCTCCCACATTGTACCCTTCTTATTGTACCATCCATGGTGCGTAACGTTATCCCTACTAAATTGCCCCATACATAGTGTGTAATGGTATCTATACCAAATTGCACCATCCAAAGTGTGCAATAGTATCCATACCAAATTGTACGATCCATGGTGTATAATGATATCCATACCAAATTGTATCATTCAGGGGAGTATATTGCTAGAAATGGTGTAATGCAAAAATAAATATCCCCATCCAGTGATTGCATCACTTCGTTTTTCTCCTCAACATTCCGTCTATACACTTATTATGCCCATACTTGGCATAGAAATCATCTCTTTCGGTTAGATTTACTTATCCAAGTTGAAATTGATCAATCCAGTAGCCAAAAAATAACAAATTTATTAATAAAAATAATTTACAGACATCAACAAAATGAATGTTAACCTTCCTTTCAGTGTGCATGCCAAACTGAACGACGCCATGAATTCTATGCCAGAATGTTTTCCCACGCAACAGTAAAAAAAAACAATAGCTTAAGAAGCATAACATATTTACAGAGTTCAACAGTATCTAATTATATAGTAATTTAATGTAACATTTTAATATGTATGCCCTTAAAAGATTCATCACGAAATTCATACATATATAAGCACAGATGAAGATATACGACCACAAATAGGATGAAATTATCATCGTCGGTCCCACGAGGTGAAACAGAAACGCATTTGCTATTCACTAAGAAAACGTAAAGCCTTTGTTTCCGTATTCGAGGTGCAGTCGATGCTCCAATAGATTTATCATACCTTCTGAAGTCGTGCGAGAAGTATCCTTTGGGGAATATTTTATTCTCCTTTGCGTGTGCCAACGAAACTAAATATTCATACAGGATCCTGTGGCAGAGACGAATGCGTTTCAATGGATTTGAATTATTTATGGGATCATTAGATGGAACACGCTTGGGCTGCTGCTGCTACCAGACATGTTGTGCCTCGACGCAACTTAAAGTTTAACAAAGCGCATGGTCTGTCATGGATCCTTGTTGTGAAATAGATTTAGGGCAGGAAAATAAGAGGTGTGTTTGTAATGGGGTTTTGAAAGGCAGTATAAATCACTAATCCTTTATGGGCTGTACTCGTTATTGGCAGCTTTGACATCGTTGTTTTGTTTACAATAAGTACATAGATGGAAAGAAATAATAACATTTTTGTAGGAGAAAAAAATACTCGTGTTTTTATCAGAGATAAAAAGGATCTATTTTTATTTTTAATGGGGTTTTGAAAGGCAGCATAAGTCAGTAATCCTTTATTGGCTATACTTGATCCTGGCAGCTTTGACATCTTTGTTTTGTTTACAATAAGTTCATAGATGGGTAAACTGGAAGAAATAATAACACTCCTTACAATAAGCAAATAGAGGGGTAGACTAGAAGGAATTTTTCTCTTAATAGGGAAAACAATACTCGTGTTTTTATCAATAAAAGGATCTATTTTTCTTTTTTATTTTAAATGAGCTTTTGAATGGCAGTATAAATCAATAATATTTTATTGACCGTACTTGGTATTGGCAGCTTTGACATCGTTGTTTTGTTTACAATGAAGCCATAGATGGGTAAACTGGAAGAAATAATAACTCTCCTGTAGGGGAATTTTTCTCTTAATAGGAAAAACAATATTCGTGTTTTTATCAGAGATAAAAGGATTAATTTTTATTTTTAGAAATCAGCATGGCTTTAAATGAAGATTAATTCAATCCATATAAAGGTTATCTATCATACTATAAAGTATCAACGTGCATCCTTATAACGTATCAACGTGCCCATCCTTAGCATAGTATCTATGCTAAGGATGGGGATTGAATGCTTATTTAATGTTTAATCCGTAGGCCAACAAAGTCCTTTTGTTGAAATAAAGGAAATTGCAAACGTCCTCACCCAGTTTCAAAACTTGGGGCTACTTTTAAAATTATGACCTTAACATGTAGAGACAATAGAGAGTTAGAGATAATAATCCTACTAGAGATAATATTAATTTTTCTCTATATTCTATAATTTTTGTCAATTTTGTTTTCAATGATTACTGCTTCATACTAATTAAAATTGTGCCATTAAGACTATTTGTGTAATAATAAAAAATATATTACGACTCAAATAAAAAAAAAATTATTTCAGATTTGGGCATAAACATCCATAGAGAGAGGCAATTATGGTGATGCCATAAGGTGATTGCATGTTATGTGCATATTATTATGGAATTCCATATCATTTCTTCGTCTATTTTTATAACTAGGCAAATTCTAGGGAGAAGATAATAGACAATTAATAATAGAAAATAATAGATTAGACGTCAATAGATATTTCAGCAATAAAAAAAAATAATAAATAAAGTTTATCGGGCTCCATTAACTATCATGTTTTGAATGCAATAGCAATTTAATGCTCAATATGTCAGTACTTTATTTCGAAACTTATTTTTTATTTCAACATCAAGGAAAAGTTTACTTTTTAATGTTAAAAATGATATTTAGGGCGAAGAATAATTCCAGAAAATCAAGAATAATCATGTTTTTAATAAATCTCTACTTGGAGATATTTTTATATATCTCTTTCTCTTTTTTATTCTATTTAGCAATGTGTTTTTAATTTTGTAAAGACTTTTCCATATTATGTAACTACCGAAAATAAATTGTAAATCTTCCAAAAAAGAGATTATTTTCTTTAGAAACATAATTTATTTTATCTAGTAGAAAACTAATAAATTCTGCACAGATAAAAAAATCCTTTTTTTATACACTTTGAATACATTTATTAGTCTTAATTTAAATTTTCTTTTTTAAGATTACAAGCTTAAAAGAGAATAATTTAAATTTGTGGCACTCCATTTAGATAACTTTTTTTCACACTCATTAAAGATTTTTTTAATCTAATTCAATTCTCTTGGGCTAAATATATTGTAGGTTTTTATATATTTCATATGCTCTATTTGTCTTATATTATAAGATTTTGTCTGACTTAGAAAACATTATTTTTACTCTTAGTACATATTTCATATATTTTTTTATTCCACATATTTGTATATTATTCTCACATATTTGTTTATTGTTGTTATACATATTTCATATATTTTTTTTATTCTCACCTATTTGTTTCGTATCAAAAATGTTAAATTTTTAAAGTATATACCTCGTATTTTGTTTTATTGAAAAAGCGTCTATTTTATATTAAAATACTTAGTAGACATAATGGATAGTGCTTTGAATTTCGAAACAAAATAACTTGGTGCAAAAATTCGCCAAATAAAGCTGAATTGAAAGCTACTGTATTTTTGGAGGGACTGAACATAATAAATCTGTCAGAATGTCCCAACCTCTGCTAAAAAGAGATTGAGAGGAGGATGACCCACCCCATACCCTAGTTCTGTGTTGAACATTATGTTGGCCCTTCTAGATCAGAACTGGCCCTTGTGTCATTAAATCACACCAGCCAACTCTCCCTCACAGATAACATCCTTGAAGGGTTGTCGTTCAAAATTGTGGTCATGCACTGTATGTACATTGTAGAAGGCACCCCAGGGTATAATCCTGGTTAACGTAAATTCGCTACGTCCCGGAGCCTCAAGGGGCAAGTGATTTCGATCAAAGTGTCAGCTTTTTGAAAACAACATACCTGCCTCATGGCTCAGTGGCAAATAGTGCCGTTGGTGAGCATTAGGGTGGAGGTTCAATTCGTTGGCAGCTTTGTTGTAGACAGTGTTTCAAAAGAAAAGGAGACTCGATGGCCTTTTTGATGTTTAGCATCTTTCTTCGTTAATCGGACTACATGGTGGGAGCTTTCCTGGATTTCCCCATACGATATGCAAATGCGGAATAGTTCCCCTAAATCCTCCCGAAGGCATTACCTACCATCTTCAGCGTCACGGAGCTAAGTCAGTCTTCTGCCTACGGGGCCTCCATTACAACAGCAGCTGCCCTTTCCTACTTCACACGGGTTCTTGGACTTGCTATAGTTGTGGCTGTCTGTCAAGTGAGATAAAAAGAAGAAAGCATTGGTAGAATTTAATCAAACTTATAAATTCATTTATGAATATTAAATAGTTATTTTAATTCCCTTTTTAAAATTTTAAATATGTGCCTCTATTTAATTGCATATAATTCATTATTTCATTAAATATATATTCAATTTCTTAAATGCTCCCCTTACAAAGTATGTTTAAACTTATTAAATATAAATAGTAATAAGCATAATGTAGCATTTAACTACTCATTAATTGAAATTTAATAGATTCGGTTGCCCTATAACATTAGTTATAATATTGCATCGCATTTCAAGCTTTGTGAGGCAAAACTATAACTTTTATTCATTTTTTTTTCTCAATTTAATTACACATAATTTATTATTTCATTATATAATATTATTTTCATTATTCCACTTCTTAAATATTGCACCTATAAAGTATGTTTAAACTTACAAAATATAAGCATTAATAAGCATAAGGCAGTATTTAACCACTCATTTAATGAAATTTAATAAATGCAGCGTGCCTTATTTCAAGCTTTGTGATGCAATACTGTAACTTTTATTTATTTGTTCCTCAATCTAGTTACATATAATTAATTATTTCATTATATATGTATCCATTTTCTTAAATACTGCCTCTATAAAATATGTTTAAGTTCATAAAGTATAAACATTAATAAGCATAAGGTTACATTTAACCACTCATTTAATGAAATTTAATAAATTCGATGGGGCTTATATTACATTTCAAACTCTGTGATGTAATACTACAAATTTTATTCATGCTACAAAATTTCGCAAAATACTATAATACGAAGGTTGGACCATTATTATTGAATTGGGGTCTTTTCGGAATAACCTACCACGGAAAAATATTCCTAAACATATTTTTGCTACATCTTTTTAAATCATCTATAATCCAAACACATAGGATCTGTAATCCAAACGATTTATAATTCAAATACAAAAATATAAACGAAATATTAACGAAACGACTCATTTAATGAAATTTAATAAATTTGGTGTACATATAATTTTATAAATTTAATAAATTTAGTGCATTTCAAGCTTTGTGATGCAATACTATAACTTTTATTCATGCTACAAAATTTCGCAATGCTATGACACGAAGGTTAGGCTATCATTATTGAATTGATGTCTTTTCGAAATAACCTAGCATGGAAAATATTCTCAAAAACATATTTTTGCTGCATCTTTTTAAATCCTCTATAATCCAAACACAAAAGCCGGAGCCCCAAAAGAGCTATTTTGGTATAAAAATACATCTCCGGTCTAAATGTCGAGGTATAATACATATTTAAAGAAATCACTGTTTGTAAAATTCATGCACTGAATAAATGCATGAGGTTTTCGTTTTTTCTTTTTTTTTTTTTATTGCAAGTGCCTGATAGACCTGCTCTGCGAAGCATGGCTCATGACTTTATGTAATGTTAGATTTGGACTGCATAAAATATTTCAACCCTGGGAAACACTGCAGCGAAAAGACATCTTCTGCAAAGAGAGGAATAAAAAAAAGAGATTCTACAACAGTGATTTTTATTTCCTTTCTAAATAGTCAGACGGAAAAATAAGCCTTATGAATAATAGCGGACGAAAAACGGAGAAGTTTTCCGTTCGGTGTTTTTCATCAGAGCCTTAAATGGGGAAAAATTCTAATTGAATTATTTATACAAAAATTTGGGGAAATATTTCAATGGAATAATTTCGGATTTCGCAAATAGTTTCATGAAGTAAGAAAAACCAATTCTTTTATAATAACGGTTTGCTGCTTTTTTTTTATTTCGTTCGAACTCAGTATATTTAATGCATGGAATATGTATTTAATTAACTGGAAAGCACCTTTGTGTAGATTGTTATGAAATATCAAGACGTTTCAATGCAGTTTAATACAGAATTCTCAATATACGGGATTCATAAAAGTTTATTAATGTAATGGTATCATTATAAAGTATTTCTGTTGTTTTTTATTACTTGGTGGTGATAAAAAAAATCAGAAATATCCACTATGTACAAACTAGTGTATATCATATATATATATATATATATATATCACGTTAAATATCATCTTTCATCTATTAATAAACAACATATATGTTTGCATCGAATCCAACCTTTAACGAGACCAACCATTTTAACTATAACATCTATATAAAATATAAATTTTACAAGAGAGTTCAAGCCTTACATTTATAAACAAGATTAGGTTTGTTGCTCTATGATCATTTTGTGCACACTTTGGCCTAATTAGACCGGAACCTACAGTTTAACGTGGATTGCGAACAATTAATATATATATCCATGCCACAGCTAGAATTCAAACCTCAAACCTGTGGTACCAAAGGACAGAGAGCTATCCAATTAGCCCTAAGGAAGCTTTTATAAACAATATTTAATTTCTTTAAGACATTGGCCCAAATCTATGTGTAATTCTTTTTTTAAATTAAAATTTGAAACTGAAAAATATTAAATATGTTATAAAACATTAAGCTATAAAGGTTTTAAGCAATTAAATTAATAAAACAGATTCATCATATCTCTAGCTAAAATTGGATTCACTTCAGATACTAGAATCGCAAGTAGCAGAATATCAGCCAATCAGAAACTTGATTTCCTGCAGAATCAGGCTTCTTATTAGATGATGTTCTGTGTTGGGAAATCTTAACAACTGGTTACTGCTTTTTTTATTAACGTTGATTCTATTAATAAATTATGAATACAACTGTAGCCATTTTATTCAATACATTAATATGATTTTGTTCAAAGGCCCTTTTAATCAATTGCAATAAATGAAGCTTAATTTCTTCGAAATGTTTACTTTTTCTTTAAGTAAAAACTAAACTGGTAAATTAATATTTCAGATACGTTATCAAATTACAAATATCTTGTTTACTATAGTTTATAGAAAACATTTTTTTCATTTTCATTTCAGAAAACTTACAATGATATTTTTTTAACTTTTCACAAAAGACAAGTTCTGGAATTTGTTTACTTACTTCAATTCCATCAATTTTAGCCGATTCTGATTTAATTAATTTAAATCTCTACTTTCTAATCCTTAAATATCTAAATAAAAAACTGCGAGACTCTAAATCAGCTTAAAAATATTTCTAATATTAATGAAAACATTAATTATTATTAAACGAAACATTTAAATAGCATATTATAAAGAAAGAGTAAAGTAATAATTAAGAACAGTAATAATTGAAGAACATTTTAATTAATTAATTAAAACTTTTAATTGAATGATTCAATGGAATGTTCTTCATATTATTTTAAGCAATTTAAACTAATGTCCTAAAAATAATATGCTTCTTTAAAATTTATCGAAACACAATTAATGAATAGCAGATGGCTAAAAGATTTATTTTTACCGAATCAATTTAATTAGCATACTAATAATTATTAATATTATTAATTACGATAAACGAAAGTAAATTGAATTACTACTTTTTTCATCTGTTTTTGCTTTTAATAAAACATTATTAACATTCAGCAAATGGTGAAAACAAATGAAAAAACAAGTAATTAATCATTGTCTGATAAGGCTATTTTTAATTAACTGTTTATTTTAACTATTCATTTTATTTTTAGTTTAGAATTTCTTCTGCAGCTTAACAAAGAAGATGGGAAGGGAAGGGAAATAATTATAAGAATTTTTTTAAATAAAAATCCCTTTTAATTCCTTTAGCGATGTAGGAAAAAATGTACAATTCTTGTTTGCCGTAAAATAAACAGCATTTTCAGTTTGAGATTATGTGTCTAAACCATTCTCCAGACAGAAGGCTTTTCGGAACTATAAAAAGGAAGCTTTTTCACTAAAATCTTTTTTATTACGTGTAAGAGAAAAGGAAGAAAAAAAAATATCTTCTACGCGATTACCCTTGAAAAATGAATGTAGATTTAACGTAAAACTAGTTTTAGAAAAAGAAAGTACAGTAGAAAGAAGAAAAAAAAAGAAATATTCCTATTAGCGTCACAAGGCCTCCGTCGGATACGTTGATGAAAACTTCGATATTTCGCTACAGCTATTTCTTCCTCTGAACTATATTTGCAAAATCCTACCTTCTTGCCACATTTTTCAGAATATCGATAAATAGCGGTTTTCCAGAAATATCGATTCATCGAACGATGCACACTCCTTCCCCATTTTAAAGGAATTTTGTTGTTGCTAGATTTCCTACATCTGGTTTTCCCCTCCAAGTTATTTAGAAACCGATTTTGAAACCGAATTTTCTTCGATTTCAGAAGAGATAGTGACACTGGTCTGTCAACAAAGAATGCCGGCTGGTATGTACCAGGGGAATTTTTCTGCATTCTGAGCAAATATTCAATTTCTTTCTAATTTAATAAATATTTACATAGTGATTTTTTCACCATCGTACAATCTTTTCAAGCATAAAAGTTGAAAGTAAACTCCAAAATGTAAAAGAATTTTCAATGGTCGCAAAAGAGACAGTGACACTAGTCTGTCAACAAAGAAATATTTGGTATGTGGAAAGAATATTCTTAGAGAATATTAAATTTCTTTCAAATTTATTAAATATTTGCATCGAGATTTTTTTCCATCGCATAATAAAACTGCAAGACTCTAAATCAGCTAATCTCTAATATTAATGAAAACATTAATTATTATTAAACGAAACATTTAAATAGCATGTAATAACAAAGATAGAGTAAAGTAATAATTAAGAGCAGTAATAATTGAAGAACATTTTAATTAATTAATTAAAACTTTTAATTGAATGATTCAATGGTATGTTCTTCGTATTATTTTAAGCAATTTAAACTAAAATAATATGCTTCTTTAAAATTTATCGAAACACAATTAATGAATAGCAGATGGCTAAAAGATTTATATTTATCGAATCATTTTAATTAGCATACTAATAATTATTAATATTATTAATTACGTTAAACAAAAATAAATTTAATTGCTGTTTTTTCATCGCATCTGTTTCTGTTTTTAATAAAACATTATTAACATTCAGCAAATGGTAAAAATAAATGAAAAAGCAAGTAATTAATCATTGTCTGTTAACGCTATTTTTAATTAACTAATTTTTTTTTTTTAACTATTCATTTTATTTTTAGTTTAGAATTTCTTCTGCAGCTTAACAAAAAAGATGGGAAGGGAAGGGAAATAATTATAAGAATTTTTTAAAATAAAAATCCCTTTTAATTCCTTTAGCGATGTAGGAAAAAATGTACAAATCTTGTTTGCCCGTAAAATAAACAGCATTTTCAGTTTGAGATTATGTGTCTAAACCATATTCTCCAGACAGAAGGCTTTTCGGAACCATAAAAAGAAGCTTTTTCACTAAAATCTTTTTTATTACGTGTAAGAGAAAAGGACAAAAAAAAAAATATCTTCTACGCGATTACCTTTGAAAAATGAATGTAGATTTAACGTAAAACTAGTTTTAGAAAAAGAAAGTACAGTAGAAAAAAAAAAAAAGATATTCCTATTAGCGTCACAAGGCCTCTGTCGGATACGTTGATGAAAACTTCGATATTTCGCTACAGCTATTTCTCCTCCAAACTATATTTGCAGAATCCTACCTTCTTGCCACATTTTTCAGAATATCGATAAATATCGGTTTTCTAGAAATATCGATTCATCGAACGATACACACTCCTTCCCATTTTAAAGGAATTTTGTTGTTGCTAGATTTCCTACATCTGGTTTTCCCCTCCAAGTTATTTAGAAACCGATTTTAAAACCGAATTTTCTTCGATTTCAGAAGAGATAGTGACACTGGTCTGTCAACAACGAATGCCGGCTGGTATGTACCAGGGGAATTTTTCTGAATTCTGAGCAAATATTCAATTTCTTTCTAATTTAATAAATATTTACATCGTGATTTTTTTTTCCATCGTACAATCTTTCTAAGCATAAAAGTTGAAAATAAACTCCAAAAATGTAACAAAATTTTCAATGGCCACACAAGAGATAGTGGCTCTAGTCTGTCAACAAAGAATTATATTTGGTATGTGCCAAGGATATTTTTTATTCGTTTTTAGAGAATATTAAATTTCTTTAAAATTTATAAATATTTATATTGGGATTTTTTAATCGCCTAATCTTTGTAAGCATATGATCTGGAAATAAATTTCAAAATGTAAAAGAATTTTCATACGTAATGAGATAATGATATTAGTCTGTCAACAAAAACATTCTGTTTAGTATGTGGCAAGGATATTCTTAGAAAATATTAAATTTCTTTCAAATTGAACAAATATTGGTATCGCGATATTTTTTCATCGTATAGTCTTCATAAGCATAACAGCTGAAAATAAACTATGCTATGTAAATAATTTTCATTGGTCACTAAAGAGATAGTGACACTAGTTTGCCCACAAAGAATTTCGCCTGGTATGTGAAAAGAATAATTCATTCATTATACCAGATCGTCATCCAGATGACAAGAGAAATAATATCTAATTTCTTTAGGACATTAACCCGAATCTACATATAATTGTTTTTAAATTAAAATTTTGGAACTATAAAATATTTAAATATATTGCAAAACTCTAAACCATAAAAATTTTCATCAATTAAATTAATAAAACAGATTAATCATATGTCCATCTTTAGTTGGAATCGTTTCAGATACTAGGTTCGCAAGGGGCAGAATATCAACCAATCAGAATGCAAATTTCCAGCAGAATCAGGATTCTTATTAGATGATGTTCTGTGTTGTGAGATCTTAACAACTGGGTACTGCTTTTTTCATTAACTTTGATTCTATTAATAAATTCTAAATACAACTGTCATTTTGTTCAATACAAAATAGATATTGAAATATATATCATAGAAAGAAATATGAAATATATGTCCTCTATATATTTCATCTGTATTCGTAGATATTGAAATCCATAAAAAAAAAACTGTTTAGACAAAATAATATCATTTTGTCTAAAAACTTTTTTTATCAATTTCAATTAACGGAAATTAATTTATTCAAAGAATTAAAGAGAAACTAGTCTGCTAAATGTTTATTTAACATGCGTTATTTAATTAAATTTTTGTTATTTACTACAGTCTATAGAAAAAAAAAATTTACATTTTCATTTACGAAAACTTACAATTATATTTTTTTAAACTTTTCACAAAAGCGATGTTCTGAGAATTTGTTTATTGACTTTAACTCCATCAATTTAAGACGATTCTGATTTCATTAATTTAAATCTCTACATTTTAATCCTTTAAATGTCTAAACAAAAAACTGCAAGACTCGGTATCAACTTAAAAAATATCACTAATATTAATGAAAATATTAATTATTATTAAACGAAATATTTAAATAACATGCAATAATAATAAAGAAAAAGATTAAAGTAATAATTAAGAACAGTAATAATTGAGGAACATTTTAATTAATTAATTAAAACTTTTAATTGAATGATTCAATGGTATGTACTTCATATTATTTTTAAGCAATTTAAACTAATGTCCTAAAATAATATTTCTTTAAAATTTATCGAAACACAATTAATGAATAGCAGATGGCTAAAAAGATTTATTTTTATCGAATCAATTTAATTAGCATACTAATAATTATTAATATTATTAATTAAGATAAACGAAAGTAAATTTAATTGCTACTTTTTTCATCTGTTTTTGTTTTTAATAAAACATTATTAAAATTCGGCAAACGGTGAAAACAAATGAAAAAACGTATAATTAATCATTGTCTGATAACGCTATTTTTAATTAACTAATTTTTTTTAACTATTCATTTTATTTTTAGTTTAAAATTTCTTCTGCAACTTAACAAAAAAGACAGGAAGGGAAGGGAAGTAATTATAAGAATTTTTTTTTAAATAAAAAATCCCTTTTAATTCCTTTAGGGATGTAGGAAAAAATGTACAAATCTTGTTTGCCGTAAAATAAACAGCATTTTCAGTTTGAGATTATGTGTCTAAACCATTCTCCAGACAGAAGGCTTTTTGGAACTATAAAAGGAAGCTTTTTCACTAAAATCTTTTTTATTACGTGTAAGAGAAAAGGAAAAAAAAAAAATATCTTCTACGCGATTACCTTTGAAAAATGAATGTATATTTAACGTAAAACTAGTTTTAGAAAAAGAAAGTACAGTAGAAAAAAAAAGAAAGATATTCCTATTAGCGTCACAAGGCGTCTGTCGGATACGTTGATGAAAACTTCGATATTTCGCTACAGCTATTTCTCCTCTAAACTATATCTCCAGAATCCTACCTTCTTGCCACATTTTTCAGAATATCGATAAATATCGGTTTTCCAGAAATATCGATTCATCGAACGATGCACACTTCTTTTCCCGTTTTAAAGGAATTTTGTTGTTGCTAGATTTCCTACATCTGGTTTTCCCCTCCAAGTTATTTAGAAACCGATTTTGAAACCGAATTTTCTTCGATTTCAGAAGAGATAGTGACACTGGTCTGTCAACAAAGAATGACGGCTGGTATGTACCAGGGGAATTTTTCTGCATTCTGAGCAAATATTCAATTTCTTTCTAATTTAATAAATATTTACATCGTGATTTTTTGCAACCGTACAATCTTTTTAAGCATAAAAGTTGAAAATAAAATCCAAAATGTAACAAAATTTTCAATGGCCACACAAGAGATAGTGGCTCTAGTCTGTCAACAAAGAATTATATTTGGTATGTGCGAAGGATATTTTTTATTCGTTTTTAGAGAATATTAAATTTCTTTAAAATTTATAAATATTTACATTGGGATTTTTTAATCGCCTAATCTTTGTAAGCATAAGATCTGAAATAAATTTCAAAATGTAAAAGAATTTTCATTCGTAATGAGATACTGATATTAGTCTGTCAACAAAAAAATTCTGTTTAGTATGTGGCAAGGATATTCTTAGAAAATATTAAATTTCTTTCAAATTGAACAAATATTGGTATCGCGATATTTTTTTCATCGTATAGTCTTCATAAGCATAACAGCTGAAAATAAACTATGCTATGTAAATAATTTTCATTGGTCACTAAAGAGATAGTGACAGTAGTTTGCCCACAAAGAATTTCGCCTGGTATGTGCCAAGAATAATTCATTCATTATACCAGATCGTCATCCAGATGACAAGAGAAATAATATTTAATTTCTTTAGGACATTGACCCAAATCTACGTGTAATTGTTTTTAAATTAAAATTTTGGAACTGTAAAATATTTAAATATATTGCAAATCTCTAAACCATAAACATTTTCCGCAATTAAATTAATAAAAAACAGATTAATCATATGTCCATCTTTAGTTGGAATCGCTTCAGATACTAGGTTCGCAAGGGGCAGAATATCAACCAGAATGCAAATTTCCCGCAGAATTAGGATTCTTATTAGATGATGTTCTGTGTTGTGAGATCTTAACAACTGGTTACTACTTTTTTTATTAACTTTCCTTGTATTTATAAATTCTAAATACAACTATAGCCATTTTTTAAAGTATTAATATTATTTTGTCTAAAGACTTTTTTTATCAATTGTAGAAAATGGAAATTAATTTCTTCGAAGAATTAAGTAGAAACTAAACTGCTAAATGGATATTTAAGATACGTTATCAAATTATAAATCTCTTATTTACTATAGTCTATAGAAAACAATTTTTACATTTTCATTTCAGAAAACTTACATTTATATTTTTTAATACTTTCAGCAAAAGAGATGTTTGAATAATTTGTTTATTTGCTGTAACTCCATCAATTGAGGATGATTCTGATTTAATTAATTTAAATCTCTGCATTTTTTAATCCTTAAATGTCTAAATAAAAGTGCGAGGCTCTCAATCAGCTTAAAAAGTATCTCTAATATTAATGAAAACATTAATTGATTATTAAACGAAACATTTAAATAGCATATAATAAAGAAATTTTTAATTTTTCTGCATTCTGAACAAATATTCAATTTCTTTCTAATTTAATAAATATTTGCATGATGATTTTTTCACCGGATAATCATTCTAAGCATAAGAGATGAAAATAAACTCCAAAATGTAGAAGAATCTCATTGTGACATTATCACTATTATCATTTGTGACATTATCAGTATGACATTCGCCATTTGCAATGACTATCATAGTGATAGTGATTGCAAAGGAGATAATGATAGTAGGCGGTCAACAAAGCATTCTGTCTAGTATGTGCCAAGTCTATTTTTAAGCATTCTGAGCAAATATTCAATTTCTCTCTAATTTAATAAATGTTTACATCGTGATTTTTTTCCATCCTACAATCTTTTTAAGCATAAAAGTTACTTTTAACTTTTATACTTAAACTCCAAAATGTAAAAGAATTTTCAATGGTCGAAAAAGAGATGATGAGACTAGTCTGTCAACAAGAATTCTGTCTGCTATGTGCCAAGGATATTTTTATTCAATCCTAGACAGTATTAAATTTCTTTCAAATTCAATAAATATTTGCATCACGATTTTTCACCGGATAATCATTGTACGCATAAGAGATGAAAATAAACTCCAAAATGTAGAAGAATCTTCATTGTGACATTATCAATATTCATAGATATTGAAATTGATAAAAAAGATTTTTAGACAAAATAATATCATTTTGTCTAAAAACTTTTTTTATCAATTTCAATTAACAGTAATTAATTTCTTCAAAGAATTAAGTAGAAATTAATCTGCTAAATGGGTATTTTTAACATACGTTATTTAATTAAATTTCTGTTATTTACCACAGTCTTTGGAAAAATAATTTTTACATTTTTCATTTCAGAAAACCTACAATTATATTTTTTTTAAACTTTTCACAAAAAGAGATGTTCTTAGAATATGTTTATTTACTTTAATTCCACCAATTTAAGACGTTTCTGATTTAATTAATTTAGATCTCTACATTTTAATCCTTAAATGTCAAAATAAAAATCTGCTAGACTCATCAACTTAAAACATATTCCTAATATTCATGGAAAAAAATAAATTATTATTAAACGAAACATTTTAATAACATGTAATTATAAAAAAGAGTAAAGTAATAATGAAGAGCAGTAATAATTGAAGAACATTTTAATTAATTAATTAAAACTTTTAATTAAATGATTCAATAGCTTGTTCTTCATATTGATTTAAGCAATTTAAACTAACTAATGTCCTAAAATAAATATGCTTCTTTAAAATTTATCGAAACACAATTAATGAATAGCAGATGGCTAAAAGATTTATTTTTATCGAATAATTTTAATTAGCATATTAATAGTTATTAATATTATTAATTACGTTAAACAAAAATAAATTTAATTGCTTCTTTTTTTTTTTTTGTTTTTTTTTTTTTAATAAAACATCATTAACATTCAGCAAATGGTGAAAACAAATGAAAAAACACGTAATTAATCTTTGTCTAATAATGCTATTTTTAATTAACTAATTTTTTGTAACTATTCATTTTTATTTTTAGTTTACAATTTCTTCTGCAGCTTAACAAAAAAAATGGGAAGGGAAGGGAAATATTTATAGGGATTTTCTAAATAAAAAAATCCCTATTTAATTCCTTTAGCGATGTATAATAAAAAAGTACAAATCTTGTTTGTCCGCAAAATAAACAGCATTTTCAGTTTGAGATTATGTGTCTACACCATTCTCCAGACAGAAGGCTTTTCGGAACCATAAAAGGAAGCTTTTTCACTAAAATCTTTTTTTATTACGTGTAAAAGAAAAGGAAAGAAAAAAAATATCTTCTACGCGATTACCTTTGAAAAATGAATGTATGTTTAACGTAAAACTAGTTTTAGAAAAGAAAGTACAGTAGAAAGAAAGAAGAAAAAATGGAGATATTCCTATTAGCGTCACAAGGCCTCTGTCGGATACGTTGATGAAAACTTCTATATTTCGCTACAGCTATTTCTCCTCCAAACTATATTTGCAGAATCCTACCTTCTTGCCACATTTTTCAGAATATCGATAAATATCGGTTTTCCAGACATATCGATTCATCGAACGATGCACACTTCTTCCCCATTTTTAAAGGAATTTTGTTGTTGCTAGATTTCCTACATCTGGTTTTCCCTTCCAAGTTATTTAGAAACCGATTTTGAAACCGAATTTTCTTCGATTTCAGAAGAGATAGTGACACTGGTCTGTCGACAAAAATGCCGGCTGGTATGTACCACAGGGAATTTTTCCGCATTCTGAACAAATATTCAATTTCTTTCTAATTTAATAAATGTTTACATAGTGATTTTTTTTTCCATCGTACAATCTTTTTAAGCATAAAAGTTGAAAGTAAACTCCAAATTGTAAAAGAATTTTCAATGGTCGCAAAGAGATAGTGACATCAGTCTGTCAACAAAGTATTCTGTCTGCTATGTGCCAAGGATATTTTTACTCAATCTTAGAGAGTATTAAATTTCTTTCCAATTTAATAAATATTTGCATCACGATTTTTTTCACCGGATAATCATTGTACACATAAGAGATGAAAATAAACTCCAAAATGTAAAAAAGAATCTTCATTGTGACATTATCACTATTATCATTGTGACATTATCACTATTATCATTGTGACATTATCACTACTAACATTGTGACATTATCACTATTATCATTGTGACATTATCACTATAATCATTGTGACATTATCATTACTATCATTACCCTTTTGCAATGACTATCACTAGTGATAGTGATTGCAAAAGAGCTAATTATAGTACACTGTCAACAAAGTACTCTATCTTTCTAGCATTCTATTTTTTTGTACATTCTTACAGAATATTCTATTTATTTCTAATTTAATAAATATTTTGCATCGAGATATTTTTTTCATCGCATAATCTTCATAAGCATAAGAGCTGAAAATAAATTCAAAATGTAAATAATTTTCATTGGTCGCAAAATAGATAGTTATACTTTGACGATAGTTGAATATAGTGTTAAATTTGTATTTGTAAAGGTTATTAAATATCTTTAAAAAATCATTTTAGTTATAAAATTCAATATTGCCTTAATATGTCGACGTCTATGCAGTTTTAATAATTATTTTCATTATTTATAACATTACCCTAATTACATTTCATTATTTTGAATTTTGAATTACTGTATAGCGGATTAATAATTAATAACATTCTCACAATACTACAGAGGGCCAATGTATTATTTTCATTTTTAAATAAACAACTATGCAAACATAAATATTCCCAGCAAAAATAATTGCATTCAACAATTTATTTAAATGAAGATTAAATATTTACAAACCTTGTAAATTGGTTTTCGTTAAGTTAGATAAGATATTTCTGTCCGTACATTAAAAATTCAGTCATTTATATTAGAAAATAAAAAACTCACAGTTTACAGTACATTTTTTTTTAATCTTGTAAAATAGAAATGCACTTCTGACACTGTGAAGAAAATAAAGTTATCGAATAAAATACAGGTAAGAGAGATCGATAAAATTTTCTTATTAATCTAATCTGGAAAATGTAATTTATTTTCTTCCCATGAATGTAAATGAGTAACGTAAAAGTATATTAAAAATAAAGCTAAAGTATCTGAAAATACTTTTCGGTTAAGAAATACACATTCCATAATTTTATTTCATGCAATTGTTGTAATGAAAAATAATTTAACTTTTAATATCATGCCTAACATATGTTAAAAATCAGTATCAAATCTCATTCAAAATGTTTTTTTTTTTTTTTTTTTCTTTTTCGAAAAAAAAAAAATTATGTTTGAAATACGTCTTATGATTAAATTATTAATTTAAATATATCTTTTCGAATATTTGGTATTAAAAAATAATTTTATTTATACTTTAAAAATCTAGTATTTGAAATAATACTTGTTACAGTTATAAATTAATGACATCCAAATGTATAACCTCAAAAATATTATATATTACATAAATATTTATGTTTGAAATTCAATATGTTTTCGTTACATTTTTTTGTGTAAAAAATATATTTATTTATTCTCTTTATAATTTACATTTGAATTAAATAATAAATTATAAATTTTTAAGGTTTTTTTAAGTAATTTTTTACTGGATTCAATAATTAATTTTAAACAATAGAAAAAAAACGCAAAATGTTTTACTAATTAAAGGATATTAAATCATTTTAAAACGCTAACAAATCTACCAGGCTTGACTCGCTACCTAATGCTTATGAGTAGATAATGTGTAGAAAAGAGTTCAGGTTTAAATCAACTAGGGGTTAATGCTTTCAGAAATGAGAAAAAGTTATGGCGATTGTATACAATGTATTTAACTATCATTGTATATAACCATTGAGACAATCAGGATACTTGTTTGTAGTTTTTCTCATACGATATGCAAATGCGAACAAATTACCCCTAAAAATTCTGTAGAATGGTAAAAGCACTTCCTTCATCAATTGTCGACGATTGTTTGTGCATTTGAGAAATATGCTGCCTTCTGGTGCTTTTAAACAAAACAAATGTTTACCATGGTGACTGCATTATAATCATCAATATGTATAACCAATGACACAATCGGGGTACTTGTTTGGAGTTTTCTCTCATACGACATGCAAATGCGAAGAAATTACCACTAAAAGTCCTCAGAATGGCAAAGCAATTCCTTCATCAATTATTAATGATTGTTTGTGCATTGTACACTGAGGAAAATGCTTGCCCTCTGGTGCGTAGACAAATCATATGTCTACCATGGCAATTTTATACATTGAGTATAACCATCAATATGTATAACCTATGAGATAATCAGGATATTTGTTTGTCTCATTCGACATACAGATGAGAAGAAATTAACCCTTAAAATCCTCCATGATGGCATTCTTCATCAACTGTCGACGCTTGTTTTGGGCTACACATTTGAGGAACATTCTGCCCACTGGTGCACGGACAAAACATACGTCTAGCACCTCGATTGTACACAATATATATATATAACCATTAATATGTATAACCATTGAGATAATCAGTGTGCTTCTTTTGAGTTTTCTCTTAAACGACATGCAAATGTAAAAAAAACTTAGTCCTCAGAATGGCAAAGCACTTCCTTCATCATTTCTCGACGATTGTTTGTGGTACGTATTTGAGGAACATTTTGCCTTCTGGTGCAGAAACAAAACATATATCTACCATATCAATTGGCCAAGTGTCTTAGGTGTTACTTTTATGTCAAATGGTCGACCTTAAATTATATTTTCTGTTACATTTGCTTATTTTTAAGGCATTTAGAGATTTTTAATCTTTTATAAAACACTGAATGATTTTTGATCTACTTAAATGTAATTTCTATGAAAAGCGTCACAATGGATCATCGTCTTTTTATTATTAAATGGTATTGTATAAAAAATTGTGATTTTATCTTTAAGTTAACTTCTTGTCTGTCGAAAACTGTTTCGTGTGAAAAACTACTTTACTACTACTACAAGAAATTATAAATACTAAGTGGAAAATCAAACCTATGGTGTTTTTTCAGATATCAGTTTGTAACTATAAGATGATGATATTTTAACGATAATAATATAATAATATTTTCACGATTTATAACAATAGTATTATGATAATATGTAGATTTATAATTTTCTGCATATCAAATGCTTGCAGAACATTCTCGTAAAATAAAACTAGACCTGACACTGGTAACATTAGCCTCTTCATAGCAATGCCTCAGAGAATTTTAGTCCAGAATTAAAATTAATTAACTCATTGAGATGCGAAAATCAAAACCAACTTATTCAGGGAAAATTTATTAAGCAGTTAATATTAATTATATTCAAATAATAACAGTTACATTTGTTGATAATATGAATTGGAAAAAATTATTCTATCGGTTTTAACACACACACACAAAAGAAACAGATGTTTCAAATAACTTTACGAATTTTTATATTTCTGAACTGAATTTCCCTACATGCCAGATGATAGAATTCTTTTATGTTGCAAACATGTTTAAGAATATAAGCTCGTCTATAAAAATGAAAAAATAAAAGTTTCTGTAATGTGTTTGCTGCTCCGAGCAGAAATGCGTTTTGTCTAAATGGGCACTGAAGCGGTAGAGATTTAATCGATTTGATACGCTATAAAAAGGACTAGCATCATTTACCACATCAAAAAATAAAAACTTTATGGGTGCCGTAGAAAGAGATTCTGCTCTAGGAACAAGAAAGAATCTCTTCCAAGTATCATATGTGTAAAAATTGGGAAATCTCAGCAATATTTTTCTTATTGTTTTTTCCCTTTCTTCTACTTACAAGGAATGTTCAAGTTAATGCACTCTATGCTTAAAATGAAATAAAGGTTTTTACACTGCGTTACAATTTTTTACATTTATGACCCTTTTGTATTTAAAAGGAAAGGAGGCTATTTAATGTAATGGTTATTGGGTATTAAGTTACTTTTTTTATTTACTGGGAGAGGAAAGTAAGAATCTACTTTTATAAAAGAACTTTCAAAGTGTGTGAAATATTTAGAAGATTGATTAGTTACTTAAAAATTGCAATATTTTGAAATTTATTAAAAATTACTTTATGTTTTTAAATAATTATATATTTATTAAAATTTCTACTACTACTATTACTACACTACACCACATCACTGAGCCTAAAGGCTGAGATGCCTCTGTACAGTTTAGGTCCCAAAGGACGAGGTTATGCTTTAGGAACAAGAAAGAATCTCTTCCAAGTATCATAAGTATAAAAATTGGGAAGTCTCAACAATATCTTTTCTTATTGGTTTTGTTTCTTTACTTTTTCTTCCAAGAAATGTTCAAGTTAACGCACTCTATACTTAAAAATAAAATAAAGCTTTTTACAGTGCGTTACAATTTTTTACATTTTTATGGCCTTTTTTGTATTTAAAACGAAAGTAGGCTATTTAGCGTAATGGTTATTGGGTATTAAGTTACTTTTTGTTTTCTGAGAGAGGCAAGAAAATAAACTACTTTATTTAAAGAACTCTTGAAAGTGTGTGTGAAATATTTAAAGGAGGATTGATTAATTACTTGAAGTTGCAATATTTTTATATTTATTAAAAAATAATTTTATATTTTTTAATATTAACTATAACTGTATTAAAATTTACTACTACTACTACTACACCACACACTACATTACTGTGCTTAGAACTGAAATTACCCTATACAGTTTGGGAATGATGTGGGTGAAATTGAATCAGACACTGCAATTGTTTTTTTAACAATTTACTAATAAGCGTTTATAAATTTATTTTTCAATTCAAAACTCAATATTTTTCATTTTACTATTCAAATTATCTCTCAAATTTTTTTTTTTAAAATTAAGGGAAACTTTTTGGCCTCATGAAATTAAAGATTAAATTATAATTAAATTATTAATTATGGAATTTAACCGAAACAAAAATATATTCATTACATTTCAGATAAAAGCAATACAATCAATAAAGGGTGGATCAATATAAATAAATAATTACAACATTGTTACATATTTATCACACAATGCAACTTATACAAGATGCTATTAGTCACATCGAATTGATGGATAGAACGTTATGTTTCTGAACTGAATTTCTCCCTACATGCCAGATGATAGAATTCTTTATGTTACGAACATGTTTAAGAATATAAGCTCGTCTATAAAAATAAAATAAATAAAAGTTTTCTGTAATGCGTTTGCTGCTCCCAGCAGAAATGCATTTTGTCTAAATGGGCACTGAAGCGGCAGAGATGTTCCCAATCGATTTGATACGCTATAAAAAAGAACTAGCATCATTTACCGCATCAAAAATAAAACTTTATAGGTGCCATAGAATAAGGTTCTGCTTTTGGAACAAGAAAGAATCTCTTCCAAGTATCATATGTGTAAAAATTGGGAAATCTCAACAATATTTTTTTCTTATTGTTTTTTTTTTTTCTCTCATTTTCTTCTTCCAAGAAATGTTTTCAAGTTAATGCACTATGCTTAAAATGAAATAAAGGTTTTTACAGTGCGTTACAATTTTTTACATTTTATGGCCCTTTTTGTATTTAAAAAGGAGGCTATTTAGTGTAATGGTTATTGGGTATTAAGTTACTTTTTGTTTACTGAGAAAGGAAAGAAACTACTTTCATAAAGAACTTTTAAAGTGTGTAAAATATTTAGGTTAGGATTGATTAGTTACTTCGAAATTGTAATATTTGTAAATTTATTAAAAAATAATTTTATGATTTTAAATAACTTTATCTTTATTAAAATTTCTACTACTACTACACCACACCACGTCATTATGTCTAGAACTGAGATGTCCCTATACAGTTTGGGAACGATGTGGGTGAAATTGAATCAGCAAAAGCAATAAATTTTTTTTAAATCAATTTACCAATAAGTAACAATTGATTGTAATTGTAATAATGAATCTGCGATATCCTTGCCCTTATAGTGATGAATAATGGATTATAAAAATGACCGTCATTTGAAAATAATAGTTATATATATCACTTTTTTAGAACATTCCATCTTTACCTCAAGCAAGATGTAATAAAATACTTTGCTGGATATTTTAAAATAAAAAAAAAATTGAATGTAGGAATCTTCGCCTTACCTTGAAAATTGCATAGTCTTTCTAGGGTACTTGCAAGGAATCGAAAAATAAAAGATTCATAATATTCCATAAATTCATCAGGTAGTCAACTTCTTCCTTCCAACGATCAATGAAGCAGATGATGTTATCAAGGCAAAATCGCAAAATAAGGGCCGTTGCGATTCGGTGACTGTTAAAGGCGCTAGTTATAAGTCGTCAAATGTTGTATCCGGTTTTCTTGTATTGTCTGCAATTCAGTTCATTTGCAGTTGCTACCGTTGTGTGGCGGAATTTGGCGAAAAGAATTTTTGACGCCAAATCCCAACGGCTTCTTTCTGCAATTTTACTGTTATTAATATATATTAAGCATCGTGTTCTGTAATCTCTCAACATGTTTCAGATATAGCTAACAATTATATTACTATTTATTATGTATTAAAATGTTTATATGTTCTAAACGATGATCGGAAGCTATTTTTTATACATTAGGAATTTCATATAATATTCCACGAGCAATCACGATTGAATAGAATATATCACTATTATCGGGTATTTCATTCTCAGAAGAGTTTTGGGTGTATAGCTAACATTTGAGTTTTGATTGATTTAAATAAACTTTAACCGGTAATCCATATGGAGTTTTTTTATTGATACGATACATTTAGATGCTGTTACAATCATCATCGATTTCTGAAATCCAAATTTTCGAAAATTTATGAATCCAGAATTTTTCTGAAATCCAGATTTCGAAAATTTCCCGATTTATGAAATCTTTGTATTGTACCATAGTGCTGTAGTACCTGTAGTGTCATGAATAGGGAGCGGCCTGGAGACCAAGTGGCTAGTGCTTTAACCTTTGGTATCACAGGCATCAGGTTAGAATCCTCACAGCGGCGTGGATGTTTGTGAGTGGTTCGGAATCCACGTTAAACTGTAGGTCCCGGTCTAATTAGCCTAAAATGTGCACAAAATAACCGTAAAGCGACCAAAACCAAACTATAAATAGGGAATCGTACACTATGTGATAGAATAAGTCATTTTGATTATTACAATGATATTTTTTTTTAATTAATTCATTTTTTTTTACAGTTAATTAATACCAGGAACAAAGCATCCACGTAAAGCTCAAAGCACCTGTGTTTGGCCATCAGCCGAACGTGAGAGCAAGCGGAAGGGGGAGGAGAGGATGAACACAGACATCGAGAAAGGCCAAAAAGAAAACTACGAAAAAGAACCCCCAAAGGATGAAAAGGCAGACGACGCTGACCTGAAAAAGATCCCGACGCCGAGGAACCTGCCGAAGACTCCCCACTCAAGGGCAAAGAAGCCAGCATGGAAAACGACGCCACGGCTCCGTCAGGCGAAAAGGCCAAAGAAGGCGCCAAAGGTCTCAGAGAATGGTTGTCCAAGTCCAGAGTGAAGTGGTGGATAGCGATCTTGGTGGCCATTGTCCTGTTGACAGTTGTTCTGGTGGGAACGCTGCTGGCAGTGGAGGATGATGATTATGATATTCCAGATAACAGCATAAGACTAGTAAAGGTAACTTGAAACAAATTATTATAACAAAACTACATTTAACTAAGAATAACCGTTTGCCTAACTTGGGTTTCTTATTTAGAGTGTCAGTGGGAGATTTTTATAAAAAATGATATTATTCATAAATAAAAATATATGAAAATATAATAAATAATTTTATTCATAATAATATTTATTAATAATAAATATCAAATATGGATTATTCATCAAGACATATAACTTCTCCATTTCATATGTATGTCTTTCAAATAAAAATATGAATTAATACATTTCATATAGATTAATTTATTTTCAGGAAATCAACGTTGTTGTTTTTTAAATTATTGGCACTATTATAAATTCAATTGATTTAAAAGCATATAAATCACATAGTTAAAATATCATTTTTGATTTTGATTAGTAATCGTAAGTTATAAACGATGTTAAATTAATCATAAAAAATTAAGAAATTTAAGAAATAATTTAAAAAGTTAAGAATAAAATTTTTGACCATCGTTGACGAATCGAATGATTTTACTTCTTAACCAGCTCAAATAATTTTTAAAACATAGCTTTGATTAAAAGTATAAAGCACCTCTTAAAATGTGAAATATTTTAAATCTGTTTAAAAATAGTATCAATAATCAAAACTAACTACTGCATTGGGTTTTAATATTTGGGCGACATAGCCGTGAGGCTTTATGACAACCAAATAATTATGCTTACTAAATATTAATTTGCAACTTAATTTACTAAATATTTATTTGCAACGTTCTACCACATTTATTTCATTTTATACTTCTTGGAGATTAAAATAATATTGGCTTGTTAAATATTATGTAGCTTTAACAGATTTCATAAATATTTCGTTCGATTAATATCTGAAAGCTGTACCGTACAGTCTGAATAAATAATGTTGTCATAATGAATCCCCTCCCTTAAAGTTACTTTTTGCAATTCATGTTGCATTATTGTATTTTAATCTTGTAGTGTGCAGGTTAGGCAACTGGATTGTAATAGGGTATGGATGTGTTGAGATACTTGAGGCACAGGTTGGAGAATACAAAGTTTTATTTACACACGCACGAACACCACACGCTTACAATTAGAAACTTATAATATATAACACATATAAAGACATATAATTATAGCTTCGTGGAAAGATTCCACTTTAAGCCAAAAACCCGATTCTCAGGTACGTTTTGGGCTCCCGAAAGATACTTCCTCTGTGGCTGTGAGCCTTTAGGCTAACAAATACACACGGTTGCGTTAAATATATTTCCTCTCGAATGAGAGACTACAAGCTAAACGTTTCTCAGTGGCCGCAGGTTTCACAATACTTCCCATTGTGTGAGAGTCTCGAGGCCTATTGATTATTTTTCCATGAACGACACAAGGGACGCCTTCCTTCTATACTCTTGCCAGTGTATAGGAGGAAGCACGGTTACAATCTAAAATTTAACATCCATTAACATGTAACATCAATGCCATCGATTATTCTGTAAAATCCTAAATATTATAACGAGATGTCATGAACCCTTTGCACGTTGATGCATATCGACCACTCCTTCGACACTCAGAAACAAGATAATTTTTCCTATGTCATCAACAGCAATGAAACCATTTAATTTTCTTCTCACTTTTCTATGTTTTACAGTGGCATGTATAAAGCTAATATTTAGCTACTTCATAGCTTCATAGTTCTCCATTTTTTCCTCCGATTTGAAATACAGCAATTGCACAAAAACGCCTAATAGTTATAGTAAAAATTTTATTTTTAAGATGCTGCTTTGTTACTAAAATTTTTTACTGTTATTTAAATAACTGTTTATAGACAAAAAACAGGCTTACCCAAAAATTTGATTAATCAGAAAATAGTAATTTTGGCCAATTTTTAACTGTACATTGCTGTAAACTAGAGCATAATTTAACATAATAATTTCTGTAAATATCCTTTTACTATTCTTGTACTCATTGGGTGCTTCATTAGCCCACTAAAACGAAGTTTTTCTAAATTTCTTATGATTTGTAAATAAAGATATTTTCATTTTGAAGTTACTTTTTTATTCCATCATTTTTTCCAATCCAAATATAAATTTGTCTTTTCTAAAAGAGATCCAGTGAATATTTTCCAGCTAAATGTGAACATTTTAATTTTAAGCAATTCTAATCTCTCCTTTGCCACGTAAAAGCCATTTAAAATAATTAAAAAAATCACTTTTAAATATAATACAAATACGTTAAATGAACTATAAGTTTCTTAATATTGTACATTTAACTCTTTGTTGAATTTCAATTTTCAACTTTGCTACCCAAAATCATTGTTGCATTTTCATTTTGAAGTTATCTAAAATATATAAAACAAATATGTTAAATTGCAAAGCTATCTTAATATCACATACTTCATGCATTGTTGCATTTTTCTAATTTCCTTTTTTTTTTTTCCTATCTAAATGCTATCTTGTATTTATCATTTTGAAGAGATCTTTCGGTCCAATCTTTTCTATTTTCAAATATATTGTTGCCTTGTTGCATTTTCATACTGAAAGATACCTATAAAACAAGTTATAAATGCATTCAATGAATATTAAATTTTCATTATGCTGCATATTTCATTCAATACTGCATTTTTATTTTGAAATTATCTTTTGTACTCAATATTTTTCCTGCTCAAAAGCGATCTAGTGCATGATTCCCAATCAAACGTGAACTTTTAATTTGTTTGGTAATATTAAACTGAGAATTCCCCTGCTAAAAATGAAAATAAAATACAAATGCAATAGATGAATAAAATATTTTCTAAATGATGCATATTTTACGTGAAATTTGTATGCCTTTAAACGTTTAAAATACGCGGTAAATAACCATTGATAAAACTAAATTGAATTATTTGGGAAATGAAATTCATTTAATAATGTAGATAAGAACAAAGAAATAGGAAAACATTTTTCATTCGATTTCTATTGCAAATCGTAAAAATTCTAAAATTAATTTTAAAATCATTTGCAGAAAAATGTGTTTATTTTCCCCGCAGATTATTGCGTTATCTTAAATTTATTCTGCAAAGTCAGTCAGTTTGTAATTTTCGGAATTCATTGACCCTGCAGGGGCCTAACTCCTGTCAGCAAACTTATATTCTACAATCATTTTAAAATTAATGTACACTCATGTCCATAAATTAAGGATAATTCAGAATCACACAGAAATTGAGCTCTAAAATAAAAATTTCACCTGTAGAATTATCACACACATCTTGAAGAAGAATATGCGAATTACAGGAAACCACCAGATGGCGCGGATAGTACGTCACAATGACGAGAGTGTAAGAGAGGGGTATATAAGGGATGGTGGTAAAGAAGTAAAATTGTTCACAAGCGCTTTAAAAAGCCTTTCAGTGCAATAACCGCATAGTTATGGCACAAAGGAAGCATTTGGATGATTTTTACGTGGTAGAATTATCGGACGACTGGAATGTGGACGTACCCAGCTGGATTTTATCCGAGGAACTTGGAATCGCCCAGAGTGTAATCTCCAGGCTTTGGCAACGATTCCAAGATGTGAATAGATGTTACAGCACAGGTCGCCATCGAGTTACAACGCTGAATGAGGACCGGTATTTAGCAGTTACTGCCAAAAGAAACAGACGGAGCACAGCATCAGACATGTCTCGTCAGCTCCCCTTCAGCTACCGGTACGACAGTTTCAAGGCAGACCGTGTACAGACGCTTAGGGCACATTGGTTATATGCTCGTAGGCCTGTCAGATGTGTTCCACTTACCGCAACTCACTGTCGCCTGCGATTAACTTTGAGTAGAGAGCATGCATTGTGGACACTGCAACAGTGGTCTTGTGTGATGTTTTCCGACGAGTCCAGGTTTAGTTTGCAGTCTGATTCTCGCCGGACTTTCATATGGAGAGCGCCAGGTACCCGTTATCACCAAGAGAACACCATTGAACGACACCGTTACGGTTTTGCAGGATGGCTCGTTTGGGGAGGAATTATTCTTGGTTCCAGAACTGACCTGCATGTTCAGAGTTGCGCATGGGTGCTGAATTTCTGTTTATGGATGACAACGCCCGTCCTCACCGTGCAAACATTGTAGACGAATGCCTTCAATTGAGGATATCACCTGTATGGATTGCCATATTTCATTCACTGACTTGATTTTATTTTAGAGCATGTGTGGATTTTTTGGCCGACGAATTGCAGTGCATCAACCCCTCCCAATCAACGGAACTTCGGAGGGTTTGGCTTGATGAGTGGTGTAATATTCCCCAAGATCAGATTGATAATTTGATACTCAGCATGCCTAGGCGTTGTAAGGCCTGTATTGCATCATCCGGGAGACGTACTCCATATTAACCATCATACTAACCGTGTTATACTGTTTTCAGTAAATAGGTTCTGTTTTGAAATTTGTCCAGGAGTAAAAATCGCAATTTTTATTAATTGTGTCAAACATATTGCATCTTTTTTGCATTTCTTAACCTTTGTTTAATAAATAGACTTTACAAATATGTCAAATTTGTTTTGCTTCTGTGTGTTTCTTTCTTTGCCTGAACTTCATTATCCTTAATTTATGGACATGAGTGTATTTTATAATTAATTTACTTAAAATTATTGTAGTAGATTAAAGATTGTGAATCTTAATAAGATTGCATACTTTATTAATTATTATCATAAGCAACTAAGATGTTGGCTATTTTTCTTCCAACTTGAGATAACACTAAATTAGTGAAGCATAAACGAGGTTTTCGCGGTATGTTCTGATTTATACTGAATCAACTACATACATTCGAGCCACTATGATGATTCTATATAAAACTGCTTTAAATTGCCTCTTTTAATAGTAACTCAAAGGAATAAAGATTTATTTTAGTGATAGTTCAATAATTTGGTTGTTCGCTCTACGTCATTTTTGCACACTTTAGGCTAATTAGACGGGGCCCTACAATTTAACGTGGATTCTGAACGACTAACGAACATCCATGCCTCTGCTAGGATTCGAAACTAAAAATTCTGTGATACCAAAGGTCAGAGCTCTAGCAAATTGGCCATCAGGCCCCCAGAAAACAGAGAAGTGAGCTGCATGAAAAAATTCACAAATCATAAAATGTTATAGTAATTTTTGTAACAAATTGGCTCTTAAAATTTCATACAGAATATGGAAGTACGGAGCATGGAGTTCAATATGCAGACACTTCCACGAGGCAAATCCCGTGTTGTATTCACACGGACAACTGAGATTTGATTTGGTTTGTCGCTCAAAAGTAATTTTTTGCCCACTTTAGGATAATTAGGCCGAGACCTACAGTTTAACGTGGATTGCGAATCACTAAAAACATCCTTGCCACCACCAGGATTTGGACCTGTAGCCTGTGGTACCAAAGACCGAGTGTTAGCCAATTGTCCAACAAGCAGCAATAATTTAATATGGGTGATGATATCGGTTATATTAGTAGTAAATGATCTCAAGTGTTAGGTATCAAAAATGACATCAACATTAATATAGTAAAAAATGTTTCTAAATGTACTTTTTTTCTTTATAGTTATGGCCTCGTCCAAACAAGCCCAGAAACATCATCAATTTTGTGCATGGATCTTTACCAATAGAAGGTCGTGTGTGGCCTGACTTGACGAAACAGCTGGATGAACTCCTTATCCGCTACCAACCATCTGCAAACAGAAGCAGAAATGTGGTAGATTGTTTCGGCGGAATCCAAATTGAAGACAACAAAGTCTGCAAATTTGATATTCGACCTCTGATGTTGGAATGCAGCAAATCGATGAATTACGGTTACGATCAAGGCAAGCCATGCGTTTTCTTGGAGTTCAACAATATCACCGATTGGATCCCAGAACCGTATACAGCTCGAGAATTGGAGAATTACGTGAAACTGTCTGAGCGCAGTTCTGTCTCCAATATGGTGTACTTGGATTGCCAAGGTGATTCATTGGTCGACCAGGAAAACATGGGGCGCATCCAGTACACACCGGATCGTGGTTTCCAACTAAATTCTTCCCTATCGTGGGCATCCAGAATACATGTCACCACTCGTAGGCATTAGATTCACCAAAGCCAGCGATTGGTGTGGCAATATCGGTCACATGTAAGTTGTGGGCCAAGAATATTAACCACACAGATGAAGCTGTACCAAGTGGTCAAATATCGTTCAATCTGTTAGTGGACTGAGATATCTGCCACAATGTAACAGAAAAACAAATGTGAAAACTAAAAATGTTATAAACAACTTTTCCTTTTTCCTGTTCCCTTTTGCTGGATATGAAAAAAAATTTCTCCCGTGTACATTATGAGATATAATGGATGTGTTCTGTGCCAAACTTTGATGAATAAGCTATCCGAAAGAAAATGTGTATCTGTGTTTGTTAATAATATTTGATGTTACCAATGAAAATTAATATACAATTAAGAATATCTTAACTTAAAATGTGTGTGGGACATAAAACTAGTTAACTCCAAAGAGGATAAACATTTTAACCTCTTAAATCTGATGTTGTTTATGTGTAATGCTATAACTCAAAAGGGGATAAACTTTTCACCTATTAAAATCTGATGTCGATGTTATTTATGTGTAATGCTCACCGTTGTTTGAGAACTTAATTGTGATCAAAACTGCTTGGCCACTGATACATTTGGTCTATTAGAAGATCTTGGTTTACTTTATTGTGAAACAATATTTATGACTGCGACAAAAATACCGCAGTACGCATAAACATTCTTAAGACATCTGATACATCGTAAAAAAGAAGTCAAAAAACTTGGCAAAACTGATGGCCATCTGTGTTCAGACAACCTAAACAAAAAATACTTCTTTTGCTTTGTATCTTAGATAGATATCTTGTTAATTTTCCAGCATTTAATATCTAAATGTCCTGTTTTAATTTCATATTCCTCATTTATTTAAAAATCCACTTACGGTAGATCAGTTTACAGAAGTTCATTTAGCTGCTCAAGCAAATGATAACACTCAGCATCAGCATGTATCAATATTTACTCAATTTTTTATTGTCTTGAGTCTCACTATTGTAAATCATTATTATTTTTAAAAATTTGCTATTATTTGATAGCAAACAGTTATATTTATCAAGATATTTTATTCATTTTATAATGTTTAAGAATACTACCGGGTAGTTTGGTTTATTTATTTTTTATTTAGGTTTCTTTCTGTGTGGTTTTTTTTTTCTTAGTATTTACTTTATTTTCTTAGAAATAAAGTAAATATAAATTTTTTTTACAAAATTAAGAAATTATTAAAATAAATATCAAATTATAATTTGATTTTTTTTTTATATTTATTTTTAAATTTTTCGCTCAGAAAAGTTTTTTTAATGATGTTTAAAAATACAGGGTAGTTTTATTTATTTATTATCTTTTTTTATGTTCCTTTCTGTGTGGTTTCTTTTTTCTTCGTATTTACTTCATTTTTTTTTAGAAATAAAATAAATATGAAGAAAAAGATGAAAAAAAATTTTTTTTTAATTAAGAAATAATTAAAATAAATATCAAATTATAAACATCAAATCTGAATTTTTTTTATTTATATTTATTTTGAAACTTTTAGTCCAGAAAAAAATATTTTACAGAATGTACCAGTATTACAGTAAACCAAATTGCACTTATTGTATTATTTGAAAAAATACACATAATAATACATTTTCTTTTTTCATTCATAGGAAATATTAGAAGCAGTATTGGTTTTTTAGATATCTGTGTTTTATGGTTTAACATAAGTGATGGGAAAGTGTGTTTGTTCACTTGGAGAACTGTAGGCTGCAATTGTTATGATAGTTAAAAGTATTAATTACACCTGCTTTGCTCAAAACGAGATGTTGAACGTAATTTTAGAAACGTTATGGGATTAAATTTTTATAGATATATTCACTTAAATGTCTATGGAGAATTTTTGAAATTCTTACATATTACAAAATTCTTTCAAAATCTCTAAAAAAATGGACCAAAAATTTAAATATTTTTTGAATACATTGTATGTAAGGATGTAATAAATTTAACATTTTTCTTCGCTCAAATCTTGAAAAGTATCGAAATACTTTTACACTCTTAAAAAGTTTAATTCATATCCCCTTTTAGTTCTAATTTTAACTATTAACATTTCTTGACATTTATTTATAACACATGTAACAGTCTTTTATTACTTATATCACACACTAATTAACTTTCAACAGTTTTTCATAATTAAAAATTTGATTATTTATTCATTGATATTAATAATCAATGCTAATTATTTAATCACTGATATTAATAATCAATGTTAATTGTTTAATCATTGATATTAATAATCAATGCTAATTATTTAATCTTAAAATCGTTTAATAATTTTCGAAGCATGCTTTAATTAATAGCTACTATAATTAAACTTTTTCATCCAACTCATTTCCACAATAACTCTTTTAAATAATTGTGTGGCTAATACAACATGTTAAATCTGAATAATCAGCATGTTTTTAAAACTACATTTAAAAAGCGGTCAATGTACATAAAATTCCATATGTTCTTTTAAACTTATATTATTGTAGCTTTGGCTTGGAGAGAAAAAAAAACAAATTATCTTTTTAGCAATTTAAAGATATACCGGTGATATTTGTTAATGCATTTCCGGGGTTAAATTTTCCAAGTATTTAGTGTTGAACAATGTTTTGAAAAACTGAATTATATAAAGTATTCCTTGTTATAGATTTTGTTATTAGCTTTAGATGTTTGTGAATCTTAATACACTGTGTAAAATGTACAAAACTACAAAGCTTATACAAACTGCAATTTGCAAACCTTGTCTAAACTCAAGTGAAAGTTTCGGTTCTGCAAGGAGCCAGAAATGTTTTGCTTAAGTTTCATAATAAGAAGAAACCGTAACACTGTGTTTATCTTTATGTAGTGTTATATTCATGTTATGAATATAAACTAGCCTTGTAGCAAGCTATTGGTGTGATTTTTATGTGATTTTGAGAGAAAATATGTGTACTTATTCAATTAAAAACGTTCCAATCTGGGAATGGAATTATTCCAAATGCAAAAAACATTCTAAAAGTCGTTGCTAAGACATCCGATTCTTTATTTTATTAGATTGTTATCAAGTTCAGAAAATGGAGAACTATGAGAAGACAGGAAATATAAGATGACATTTCTTTTTGTAACAAATCTACAGGAAAATTATTATCATTATCATTATCATTATCATTATTATTATTATTATCTGGCTACAATATACGAGTTGCATTTTCAGAAACCTTGGCTTCAAATAAATGATTAATCTTATATATAGTTTTTATGATCTAACATATATTATTTGTCAGTAACAAACAAATAAACAAATAGTAATTAAGAAGAATATATTAATAAATAATATAAAATAATTATTTAGCAAAAATCCAATAAATTGTTAGCAAACTGTTGCTCAATTACTAATATGGTTTATCTATGAAATAAATAAAGAAAGTATTTATTTATTTTTTTTTTTTTGCAATAATTGCAGAAATTATTTAATTTAAAAAAAACATAATTAACATTTAATAAAAATGTAAAAAAAATTATAATAATCAATAAATTATCTCTCATTATTTTAATAATTCAAAAGAAGTAAAATTGAAAACTGGTGAAATTTTGTAGACCCAATATTAACTGAAATACTATCAAATGTATAGATAAAATTCTATCAGAAATTTGTTTCTGTATGGAAAAATTCTTAAATTATTTTGTTACAATTTATCCAACCTATACGCAAAATCTATAAGAGATAGGCGAGCAATAAAACTAGATTAATCATCACTTAATCCAAGAAAGCATTGAAGGCACAAATTTCTCTTGTAAATTGAAACTTTGTTCTAACTGATCCAATCGAAGCTCTAGTGTGTGTTGTACAGATCTGTTTTTGATGGTTGTAAAATTTTAGAAACATATAAGCTCGTCCCAGAGTTTCGCTTATTCTATATATTAAAAAAATGTATCTGTATAGCTGAAAAAAAAAAAAAGAACCGTATTTTATCAAAGCTATTGTTATAGTCATATTAATGTAAATATCAGCACTGCATCCGTGTGTTTTACGACAGATGTATTTTTGTTGCGGTTTCTGATTTCTACATTTTTGAATTAGGTGGAAAAAAGGCTTCAAGCACATATGAGATTTTCCTGCTTTTTAAAAACAAATCCATGGAATTTTTTAAAAATTATTTTTAAAAATCAGTAATGCAATAATTGATGGTTTAACTGTTTTTGTTTTTTTTTTTTCTTTTACATTGCTTTCTGTACTACTAATGTCTTTTCTTACAATACTTTAAAGTACTTTTAGTACTAATGTCTTTTACTCACCGTACTTTAAAAATTTTAAAAACAAGTACCTTAATTAAAAAGTATTTCCAAAATTACTTTTTTAAGTTTACTTCTGATTAACTTTTCCAATGCCAATATATATATACATAAATAAATACAGGGCCGGATTTTCCAATAGACTAACTAGGCTTCAGCCTAGGGCCTCAAGATCAAGAGGGGCCTACATTCAAATTGTCAGCAAAATTAGAATTACACTATTCTAAAAAAGTAAACACTAAAACACTGAATCAAAAATAAGGAGAAATTGTACACATATGAATAATAAACAAGCATAACAAGTAATTTACAAACTTAAAAATGGGAGGTGAAAAGGCCTCATATGTGGAATAGCCTAGGGCCTCTTTTCATCTAAATCCGGCCATGAATAAATAGCTCACATATTTAACCTAATAACCTTAAAGTTACTGATAATCTTATTTTAATTTATTTATCTGATAACTTTGCTAGTAAATCATAAATTTAAAGCAAAATATTATAAGAGTATATTTCCTTGTATGTGTGTGAAATGTATTAAACACGAGTGTTGAAATAAAATATATTGATTTCCTCGCCAATTTGGTAACCCTGTCACAGAATTTGAAACAAAAAAAGTCCAAGGTTGCCAAGTTCCACTTCAGCTGTTAAACCAGAAAGATAAACATTGGTTCTGTGATTAGTTTTGATTTCATTGAAAAGTGATCTATCTCCGACGTTCTAATTAAAAATAAAACGAATGTGGATTTGTTGTTATTCAGCAGAAAAGTGTCATTCAACTGCTCTGGTATATTTCGTATGCCTCTAGTCCCTGCTCACTGAGCTAAGCTTTCTGTCATTCTGTGTTAATCGGTTAATCTTTACAGAAATAAAATTGAACTTCACAATAATCGTGTTTGTTTTTATTGTTAACATTATACAACACCTTCCACTTTATTTTATCATTAATTGTTTTGCTACGTTTTCAAATAGGTGTTTTTGTGTTGTTGTTTTTTTAATGCACTCAAAGTTAAACAACAGGAGTGCAGAGACCTCATATATAATCACTTAACATGACTATAATTACCCACAAAAGAAAAACTGAAGATATACAAATGTATAACGAAATAAAATAAAAAAATTAATGAGTGATATTAAATTTTTGTATCAATTTGGCAAGATCACATATAATGATTATATGCAGAGACCACATCTTTTATATTAATCACATAATCATTATATATATCGACATATTTTATATCAATCATATAATCACATATCATGATTGTATGCAGAGACACATATATTCATAACACGACTATAATCCTCCACAAAAGAAAAACTGAAGATATACATATGTATAACAATATAAAGCAAGAAATAAAAAAAAATTAATGAGTGATATTAAATTTTGTATCAATTTGGCAAAACCTCAGCCCAAAAGTGATTACTTCTATTTATGCCCGACAATTTTTTTCTACAAATAAACTTTGATCAAATACACATAAGAATTCTACTGCTTTATCTAGCAACAACCATAACTAATTTATTGAACACAATTTTAAAATAAACACAGTTTTTTTTTTTTAAATTCCATAAAACATATAACGTATTTTGAAACTATCATTTGCCATTAAAGTTAATATTTCTAACATCTCGATAACCAACATAGATGAAACTCTTGTGTTAAGAGTAAAATAAATAAATATTTCATCAAAATTTAAAAGTTGAAAAAAATTGTATATTACCTGACTTTTTAATAATGTGGCGATACACTTCAGAAGAAATAGTGGAAAGAAGTCTATGCATCTTTATCATAACAATTAACATAAAGCAAGAAAAGCTTCAAATAATAATTACATTTAACGAGGTATTCTTTCTATGTTTTTAAAAGTTGTTTCTGTTTAACTAGAAAACAATAATTTCTGATTATTTATTCAACATTTCTTTGGAATAAAGCATAAGCATGTTCATTGGGTGGAATGAAAAAACTTTCTAGGGAACATTTAACTTAATTTGTTAGTATATATGCGAAAGTGCTTATAAATGGAGTCATGGCTTGAGAATCATTTAAACATCACACAACGAAATCTTTGGTTAATAATTGGCTACAGAAATCTCAATAACATTTAAACAATTTTTCCTACTTATTTTCCCTTGTTTTTTGTGGGAAAAGTCCCAATTAAAAATCCTATTTATAGTAATAAGAAATCTCAACTGAATCAAAAAAATTATTGGTTACCATAATAATTTTACTTGTCACCTATTTATCAAAAAATAACAAAACCATTCATATATTTTTTTTTTTATTTCTAATGGCGGGGAGTACGTACATATAAACAAATGCAACAAAGAATGAACATAAAACACAGTAGGAGACCGGAAGTCATCGCCCCAAGAGCTCTCTGACAAGCCAATATCTTGGAATCCCGGAGTCAGTTCCATGGAGTGTCTTGCAACATTGCAAGGATTTTCTATTCATAGACTCTTTTCAAGCCACAAAGACAACAGTATAGATGGTCATGTACACCTATATAAGTGTTAACCCAGACAGGCATATCCTGTTATAAGTCTGAAAAGAGCTACTGCATTTCGGCGAGGCTTGTCTGGTATTGTATCTAGCTCTGTTTCAATCAATTCTTACTCTTTATTCTCTCCCGTAGCTCTGAAAAGATTCCTCATTTTCATAATATTTTTATATATAATATGCAATTCATAAGCTATAACACTCATTTAGTTATCTTTTCGTGTTACATATGGCTCGATTTATATCAGGTGACTTGTAATCAATGTTCCGGTGTGCCTGAAATATTTAAAGATAATATGCTACCAATATATGAGACCGTTATTATTATTTTATAAGAGATATTATTTATATACATGATACAAATTTTTAAGAACATTCAATTTAAAGTTTAAAAACAACAAATTGGAACATTCAAAGGCTTGGGAGAGGGACATTCAATTCTTATGTAAATCGCCCAATAAATTTTACTTAAGAGAATACTATAAAAGAATATTGAAAAGCCTTTAAAAAGACAAATAAACTAAATGCTTTGAAAAAAATATATCATTTTAGAATCAGCACAGAAAAATTTTACTTTTACTTTAGGTTTTAATTAGTTAAATCTGCAGAGATTTGTAAAAATTACTGAACATATGTACATTAAAAAGAAAGGCTTCTTTTCTTTTTTGATATGGAACACGTTCTGAGCTTTTTTCTTTCATCAGATAGATATAAATAATATAAAATACAATTATATAAAGATTCCTGTTTATTTCGTAAATGAGAACTAAATTTTAAGACAAAACTTTAAACAAAACTGGTTCTTCTGATAGGAAGGAATACACTTTTTAAAGGTAGTTATTAACAATTCTTATAAAGTAGTCGTCTTAGCAAATTCCGATGTTAAAGAATAAAAATCTGCAGAGATTTGAAAAAGGAACAATGACAGAAATACTCTTCATCAGAGTATAGGATATTCGAGCCTAATTGGTGTTGAGGAAGGAGAAAAGGTAGCAACAAAGGTCCTAACTATTTCAGATTTAAACCACTTTTTTTTTTCTTTCATATGTAAACCATTATCGTAGCTCTGGCCTCTACAATTCTGTAAATCTAGACTGCTATCACTCAGAAAATCAAGTATAGCTTCATATAATCATTGAAATGTAGTTTTTATTAAACATTTACTGCTAATAAAATGTTCCTTTATTGTAATGTTTTACTACAATGAACAATGAAATAATCCTTGACCTTTTCCACAATAAAGAACACGTTTTATATTATCCTTGACCTGCAGACAGTGAACACGATTTATATATTTCGTGCCTTATAATATTTATTAAAGCCTTATAATATTTATTAGCAAATAAAATGTTCATTTATTGCAAAATTTTCTATATCCAAAAATTGGATTATAAATGACAACTGTTCCTGTGACTTATATTTGGTGTACAGTCTAAAACAAGAATAAAATTTTAGGCTCATTTAGCTCCATTAAGTATATTTTTCTGAACAGAATTTTCAACAACAACTGAGTCAACAAAACGAGTCATTATAAAAGAATCCAAATCTTCCATAAGACACTTGGTCATTAGACCGAATCTCGGAGGTGCATCCCGGCGAGGACAAGCGTGTACGAGTGGTCACAGTCAGAACCGCTAAAGGACTATTTAAACGCAATATTTGTAAATTAATTAAGTTCTAATTAATTTGGGCAAGAGCTTGGTCAGCCTTCACATGAATTATGTAAATTCGTTTATTTATAGTGCGCATGTGCGCCATCTTCCGTTAGTACATAGTAAGCCAAGATCATATGTTGTCTTGTGGCTTGTAAATGAAAGTAAGCCAAGATCTAAATGTTGTTGTCTTGTGATGCTAGTGAGTGGGGAACACATTTCAAATGATCATCTGTAAACGAAGTCATTAATTCCAGATTTTTCTTTGCAACAGAAACATTAAATTTTATTGGTGTTTTGAATTTATAAGCCATCTTCTAAGAAAATTCTCGGCATGTTCCTGGACTGCTTCTTCTTGTTAAAGATTTTTCTGTTTACATGACCGTATAATGTTTTTTGGAAGCATTTCCTAGTTGTAGGAGTAGAAAAAACTTATGTAAATCCAAAATGTTTGAAAAAAAGAAAACCATCTTCCACAGAAACAAAAGAAAAAATTTGACTGCTGTCACTTTGACGTCTGAGAAGAAAATGAGCAGATGTCCTCTTGCATTTTTTAAAAGAAAAAAAGTTTGTACAATACAGCAAATAAAAAAAATTAATTACATTTACACTAGAGATTTGGCAACGGAGCATCTGTATGCTATATGTATGTGTGAATGTGTATACTAGATCTAGCTAATTCAACGTTATCGATTTGTAAGTTTAAACATAAAATAATAATTGTAATCCCAAAATTAAAATTGAATTAGAAATTAAAAAGAGTCTAATTTGAGATTTTTATATTTCTAATACAACATTTAAAAAAAAAAAAAAAAAAAACCTTTCTTTTTAATATTTACTTAAAGGAATATTTCATCATTCTTGGAGTATTCATTATTATTTTTCATCATCCACTTAAGAGCTTACTTTGTATTTCCTATTTTAATTTTGTTACAATTTAATTCATTATTACGTTAATTTATTTTTTAACACACATTCTATTTTCAGAACATTTGAATTTAAAGCGAGCATAAATAAAACATTTTTTTTTTTATCTTATAATTAAGCATTGACACTGCAATAAATTAATTTACAAAATGATATTGCTGTTAAAAATAAATTGTAACAAAACAAATATTTATATTCCGCTTTTTAAAGGGCTGTAATTATATAATGCATCACTGTAATTTGTTAAAAATTCCAGTTTTCAATTTACAATGTTTTCATAATTTTCTGACTACGCAAGAAGATAAATAATAAATTCAGAGATACTTATAGTAATAGATAGTTGAACTACAAATAGCAAATAGTGTGTGAATTTTCAGAAAGTGGGAATTTAATGCTCGTTGGGGATATCTATTACCAAGCAATTAGCAACATGGTAGGATGGAAATGTTATGTGGAAATTTATATGTGATTTAATATTTCTTAGCGAAACTGTGGAAAAACGTCCAAAGTATGAAAGATTAGTGGAAGAAAAGCTTTAAACTATAATGTGCAAAAATAATAAGTAGTGTAGGTTGCAGGTTGGGCAACCAGATTGTGACTGGGTGTGGTTGAGTTGAAATTGTGAAGGCACAAGTTGTGGAAATGATAGCTTTATTTACACATGCACATACACCACAAACGTACAGTTACAGTCATGCAATATTTAGCACATTTAAAGACGTATAATTAGAGATTCGTGGAAGGATTCCATTTTTAAGCCGAAAACTAGATATTCTGCTATGCGCAGGATGTTTGAAATATATTTCCTCTCGGATGAGAATCTGTAGGCTAATTGATGCACTGGGATGCGTTGAATATATTTCCTCTCGGGGTGAGAGACTATAAACTAAACGTTTCTCAGCTGCAGCGCGTGGTTGTGCCGTACTTCCTCCCAGGTGAGAGTCTCGAGGCCTGCTGACCATCTCTACTGAACATCATAAAGGGTGTTCTTGCCACTGTGTGTGTAGGACTGTTAGGAAGAAGCACGGTTACAGTAGAGAAATTAGAAAGCAAAAAGTAAGCACAAGAAACGAGTACCTACTCACATTTCGGATCTTGAATGAATTCACTTTCAATTTTTTCACTCTCCTTCATTTATAGTATTAACTATGAAAAACATAAAATGTATATCAAAACTTGGCTTGTTATACAAATTAATTGTTTTTATAAAAAATTCCTTATACATTATTTTTTTAATTTTTCTCATGCTTTTGCTTTCACTGTAGTAGTAGTCCTATATGCAGGGCCGGATTTAGATGAAAAAGAGGCCCTAGGCTATTCCCACTTAAGAGGCCCTTTCACCTCCCATTTTTAAGTTTGTAAATTGCATGAGATATAATAAAATACATAATTGTGATATATATCAATATGTTAAATAAAACATGTTGTGATTGGTACTAATCTTTATAAAAATGTGGCAAGGATAATAAATAAATAAAAAAAGTCGAGAACATTTATTTATATACATACGAACAGACCCAATGAGCCGAACGTTAATCTTAAGCAATACATTTTTATGTTTGTTTATTAGTCATATTTGTAGAATTTCTCCTTATTTTCGATTCAGTGTTTTAGTGTTTACTGTTTTTAGAATAGTGTAATTTAAATTTTGCTAACAATTTTAATTTAGGCCCCTCTTGATCTTGAGGCCCCAGGCTGAAGCCTAGTTAGCCTATAGGAAAATCCGGCCCTGCCTATATGCATATGTTAATCTCTTTTTTTTTCCCATTTTAAAAACATCACATTGAAAAAAATATTTTTTCATATCATTATTTTTTTTAAAATTCTCTCTAAGTACATAACGTATCCCACGCAATTGTCTGGTTTACCGGTATCTAGAACCGGTCCTGATTAACTATGCACATGGTTTGGTGTTAAAATTCAATCATCTTGTCGACATGGGAGTCACGATTTTTCACAGCATAATAAAATGCGACTTCTGCCTTAAGAGTTAAACAGCATAGTAACAAAATGCATATTTTGGGTGTTTAGAAAATATTTTGATCAAACCTTTAAAACACGTGTGAGAGTTTGGCCTTCGCATAATTTTAAAATTTAAATAAATAAAGTAGAACATAATGCTTAGGAATTTGATTAATGCGTTAAATATCAAAGCTGGCGATCCTATAGAGCTAACTGACTGGTTACACTGAAACCAATTTGCAGTATCTATTTCTGATAATGAAATGAAGATTTTTGACATTTCTATTGAAACTGATATCCTTTCCGTTCAAAACAGTAAAGAGTTTCAATGTCAAATTAGTTACTGAGGCAAAGCTGCGATGACGACACACGAGACGGATTCATGACATCAAGAATTGCATTCAGGGCCAGATTTTCCTGTAGGCTAACTAGGCCTCGGGCCTCAAGATAAAGAGGGCCCACATTCAAATTGTTAGCAAAATTAGAATTGCACTATTCTAAAAACAATAAACACTAAAACACTGAAACAAAAATAAGGAGAAATTGTACACATATGAATAATAAACAAACATAATAAGTAATTTACAAACTTTAAAATGGAGGTGAAAGGGCCTCATAAGTGGAATAGCCTAGGGCCTCTTTTCATCTAAATCCGGCCCTGATTGCATTATTCAAATATGATACTTAAAGTCAATATCTCAAAGTTATATGAGGCAATTAACCTAAATGTTTAAAAAGTTAACGCAAAATAGCATTATGATTAATAGGAAAATATTATCTAAACAAGTGATGGATCCTTCGTTAAATATAAAAGAAAGTTTTATTTACATTTTGATGGTGCTATGCATTAGAACCTGAGCTCGCTAGAATTCTACTCACAATCAAAATCAAAACTTAATCTGATGTCACCAGTAGGTGCGCCATCTATATTTACAAATTTTCTACAAAAGTAAAACATCGGAGGAGGATGGAGCTCATTATGCAACCACTTCTATGAGGTGAATTCCTGATTGTTTTCGCATAGAAAACAGAGAAGTGAGCTGTATGAAAATTTCACAAATCTTGAAATGTTATTGTAATTTTTGTTGCAAATTGGCGGTTAAAATTTCATACAGAGGACAATATAAATAGTTGACAATTTTTCAGCATTTTTAGTTAATAAATTGTGTTAACTTTTTTCTCTTTCTACCCTAATAATGATTTCGAACTGTTTTAGTCTTACAGATAAAATTAATTCTAGAATGTAATAAATGCATTAAAAATATTATGTATTAAAATGTTCTTGAGGCACACTAATTTATTACATAATTTTAAATATTTTCCCAGTATACTTATTTTATCTTATTTTGGATAAGAAAAAAAAAATGAACAAAAATTAAAGTTGAAAAAAAAAGGCACGACTGTTTTTTACCGTAACTACAGATGAGACATGAAATTGAAAATCTAAGGCAATACTTCGTACTTCAAGGATGAAGAAAACATAGCGATGCAAAAACATAATAAAAAACACACAGTATAGGATCAAACAAAACAGCTTTATCGAAAGAGAATCGTTAGTAAAAATGCTTGTCGTTCTATAATGGAGCATGAACAGATGTCCTTTAATAAAGGATATGAATTCATTTAACAGCCATTCCTTGTTTCACACCTCTCCATGTTCGACATCAGTTGCAGTTGCTGATTGATTTGGTTTGGCGCTCTACGGTCATTTTGTGCTAATTAGAGCGGGACTTCTAGTTTAACGTAGATTCTGAACCACTAGCAAACATCCATGCCACTGCCAAGATTCTAACCTGAAGACTGTGGTACCAAAGGCCAGAGTGCTGGTCAATTGGCCACCGATAGTTGTTGAAGTAAGTGTATCAATTCCTCAATGAATATCAGCTTCGGATATTGGATTCTCTGATGAATACAATCGTAGCATCCTCAAAATAACCCATGCAATAACTACGCGTGTAAAACAGAGGTTTACAATGGCCAATCCATCGTAAGTCTAGACCCCATCTAGTGTCTTCACTTTCTAGAAGCTCCTCAACAGCGCGAGTCTTATATGTAAAAACAAAGTCTGCACCAGTGGTATCTCGGAACGTACACACGTTGGGACAGGATCATATTGACATTAGCGACCTCTGATTGTAGTAAATTTGTCAAAAAATTGCAGCTTAGTCCATCCAATTATCACATTCTTTCTCAAAAGAGCACGGCAGGACCTCCACAGCAAGTTCTTTCCCTCTATTTGGGAATAAAACTGTTTTCTACCTCTCACTACATCAACTGGCACGCATGTGAAGAAGCGCATGTGACACTAAACAACACTCATCTGTAAAGAGACCATGATTCTATCAATGAGATGTCCAGTCTTCGTGTTCTTTACACCAACCTTAACGAGCTGCCTTCGTTAGGGCAGCTGTCAATGAGATGCAGCGTCCAGGACGGCGGGCTAATAAATCACCTTTTTAAGTAGCACAACAAAGAGAGACACTTGTTCCTTGGCGAACCTCACCTGCTGTGCAAAACTGCGCACTGACGGTCGATATATAGGGCGATTTTTTTTTTTTTTACCAATCTCCACTACAACTCTACCTGTCGATTGAAAAGGTTTTCCAAGCTCGTAAAGCCCTTGCACATTAAACTCCTTTAATTGCTTATCATTTTATTTGTACCATTTGTAATGACATCCAGATTATTTAATCTGGCCTTAATTTACTCACAGACTTGAACTTGCCAAAAATGTCTTTTTTTTTTTTTTTTTTTTGTAAAATTTAATTTCTAATCACTCAAACTATTTATTTATATTAGAATTATTTTTTTTAGAATATAAATTTTATAAAACATACATGAAAACAACCAGGTTCATGTATGTCCAAAATTTATTTTTAAAGCATTTAAAAATATAAAAATTCCCCTTTCACTAAAAATCTTTTACTCCTCTTTTAAAGAAAATTCTTAATTTAACCCTTTGTATTATCATTACTAATCCATACTTTATTACCTGAATATTGATTAAATCTTTAGCCATATGCTTTTCTAGTACATTTAAGAAATCCAATTCTTAATGTGAAATAAATACAGAAATATCTATTTTCCTCTATTCCCAATGCTTTATGAATCCATTAATCTATTGTTATAAATTTATTGGGAAAGATAAAACCTTGAACATTATGATTTTATCCAATTATATAGTTTTATTTAAATCAAATAATATAAAAAAAGTCCCAAGCCAAGTAATATAAAAAATAAGCCAATTCCTACTTTTTTTTTTTTTACTATATTGCAGAAAGTCCTTTATAAATAATTTTCATTCATTTTTTAAGTTTATCTGGCGCCATCTATTGGTAGATATATGCAACTTAAATCTAAAAAAAACCTAAAATTAATTAATTAAATTACTGAATTAATATTTGAAAAAACTATATTAACATCAAGTGTCATCCACTAAAAGTTCAAAAAGAATGTATTTTATGAACGATTGAAAATTTGAACAAGATATATGTAGGGAGAGTGTGAGCTAATAGAAGGAATAGAAAAAAAAAAAACATTTTTATAATGATTTAATGATCTCATATGAATTTTATTTAAAATATAGCTTTTACCCTCTTTTGCAGATATTGCAAATTTATTTATTTGAATTGCACATAAATTGTGTTTTTATGCTTCTAATTAAATTCATAGTTTTATAGTAATCAATTTTATTAAATAAACTTAAGTCTTCAAATAAAAATCTGCTTTGTACTGCAGATTTTTAAACAACCTATTAAGATTTTTAAACTTTTTTTTTTTTTTTTTTTTTAACAATCCATTTTTATCTTTTTCTTTCTTGTTGTATTATTTCACATTTTATTAAATTTTATTGTATACACTTTATTTCTCAAACCTAAAACTTCTACCATAAATATCGTTCAGTTTACACAATATTTATATATTTTCTCTAGGAATAATGAAAATCTAAAAAGAAAACAACAAACAAAAAGATGAATAATTTTTATTAATTTGAAATATCAAAATATTCATCCAAAGTTCTCATATCTTTACAAAGATGTCTGTATAATTTAGGACTTCCATATTTAGGTATTACCTTATAATGAAAATCATACAATAGATGTTTTAATAAATCTAAAATATTCATACCTGTATAGAATGTTTTTTGAAATTTAATCTTTGTTTTATTCATATGAACAGCTATTAATATTCATTAAAAATTATCCTTAAAATTAGCTTTTGCACTTAATTTTGTAATTTATTTGCAATTAAGAATAATTTTACATTAATTATTTTTCAAATGATTTTTATTGTTTTATCAAAAACATCATTATTCACAAAAGCTGCTTTCAAAATCATTAGTGACTTTAATTCTTATTTTAATATTTAAATTATAAATTCTTCCAATTACGGTTTTTGTTTGAATTTTAATATACTATATACATTTTTCACCTTTTAATCCCTAATTTTAAATATTGTCTTCAATTTTTATAATGAATTACATATTTAGCTGTATCATATATTATTATCCATTAGCTATTTTAAGAAGCTAATGGTAAATCAAAATGTGAGTCATGTAAATTATTTTACACTTTTCTATCAATTAATTTGTATCCAGTAAACTCATGTGGTATTTTAATTAAATTTTATACATAATTTTTTTTTTATATACACTGGAATCCAGAATACAGTAGAAATTGAGGCATAGATTTTCCTTGTAAATTATATGTATCTCAGTACATATATATGAGAGATTACAACAAAAATAAGTTATTTATTACTTGTTTCTTTGTATCTATTACTTCATGGGAAAAATACCTTTTGCAATTCTTTGTTCTATCATTAAAAATCATATCAAAATCATTTTATTTTAATTATTAGTGATTTTTATCATAGCATCCTAAAATAATATAAGAGCTGCATGATACCAAGTCAGATCTAATTTACATTTTTAAATGCATATTTCAAAACTGTCTGCTAAAAATGATGAATCTTATCTTACTTACAAATCTGAATACATTTTTAATGTTTCCTACACTTTTTGTGAATATTTATAATATTCCTTTGGTATATTATATTATTTAAATTAATTATAAAATTCCTGTTTTTAATTAATAATACTAATTTCTTCATTTTTCATCTGCATCTATATAATTCTAAAGATATATTTTTTTTTGAGTGATGAAATTTAAATTTTAATTAGCAAAATATTTTGAAATCTCTTTCAAAATAGAATTAAAATATTCATAATACAAATTTTTATATTAAATTTCTTTCTTTCATCTTTATTCAATCTTTTTTTTTTTTTTTTTTTTTAATCTAAATTTTGTATATTTTCCAAATTTTTCTCTTGAAAGGTATATATTTTTCTTCAATATCAGGAATTAGGAACTATTAATTACTATTAATTATTATGAACTATTAACTATTGGAGAACTATTTAATAAAATTTCTTTTATACAGGAATTAAAATACATTTCAAATTACACTTTTAATGAGCTGATTCTCTCTATTTTCATGTTAAAAAATCCATTTTTCTTTTATCATCTGGCAACATTTTTTTTTTCACTTTTATAACCATTAAGTTGCTCATAACATTATTTCATTGATTTAATATTTAAAAACAGAAAATTTATTAATATTCTCACTTATTATACATACAAAATTTTTGAATGTGTCACTCATAAAATAAAAAATAATTAGCTGAGTTAATTTCACAACAAATGTTAGTCAAAGTTATCCGCTTGATATTTTAGATACCTCATATAAAACTATGAAGGATTAGTTTGTTCGGTATCTATTTTTTTTAAATTTACATTTAAAACTTGCATAAATAATAAAAATAGCACTCATTGAATGTTTATGATTTTTAAATTTAAATATTCACCTCTTTTAGGCAACCACTTTTACAGACTCTTTATATTATTTAGAAGGAATTTATGTATTATTTCTATGTATGTATTTCCACATATGCATTCTTTTTTTTAAACAGAATACATGAATAGAAAAAACAAACACTACCACAAATTTTCTGGATTCTCTATTGTTTTCATAATAAATCTTTAATCCAGCAATAACATATTTCATGTAATAGAATTTTACATGTTTTTCTAATTAATTCTTAATTGATCTTAATGGATATATTTCTTTATTTTCCCACTATAATTGAAAACTTTTAATATATAATTTAATTTCTTAAAAAATTGACTTGATTTCTTTTATATATTTTGCAATTATTTTTTTATCTTTACCTGTAGCATGAATTTCAAAATAAGCTATACAAATCAATTATTATTTTGACATTTATTTACAATTTTATATTTATAATTTCCTGTTTATTATTATTTTTTTTTTTTGGAAAATTCATATAGGAAGAATCACTTAATAGATGATATTTATTTTATTTAATTTCCAAAGCAAATTTAGTTTTGAAAAAAAAAAAAAAAACTCTCTGAACTCTTTACTTTTATATAATCAGTTCCTTCATTATTTTATCAACAATTTAGTCATGAAAAGTATTTAAATGGTCCCAACTTGTTTTTCTTGAAAATCAATTTTGAAATTTTTTTCTTAAATACTCATCATTTCTTACATAAGAACAATTTAAATAAAAATTAATTTTTAACTCTTGTAGCTGTTATCAATATTATAAATTGGAGGTTTATAATATTCTAAAATGGAATAACATACATTTAGATAAATTTATAATTTTTATCTGTTTTTAAATTCTTGTTTTTCTTCAATATTTTTTAAGCCCTCTTATTATTTGGTGAAAGATGTCTCTTTTAATTTCTATATGAATTTAAACATTTATAATTATTATTATTCTACATTTACAATACATAGGATCATATTCCCTTTTAAATTTAATAAGTCTTTAAAAAACTATTGAGTTTCTTTCTTTCTTTTTTTTAAGGTTGTTAATAAATTTTTTGTTTTTATATTATATAAATCATATGGGTTTACAATTGTTTTTATCTTATTTTCTTCTTTTAACTTAAAGTTATTGTTATTGAATTTCATATTTAAAGAATCAAACTTTTTACTTTTAATATATTTTGCAGGTTTCTAAATATAGATTTCTTTTATTTAAATATTTCGATATCTAAATTTAATAAATTTACTAAAGCTAGTGCTAAATGCTTTTTCTAATATATCTAATTAATGAACTAACTACATCATATATTTTATAATTTTTCGGTTGTTTTTACATTTGAATTTTTTTAAAGAACTTCAAAGCTCACTCACAGATTTTGATTCCAAGAGCAAGTAAAAATTTATTAGGAAAAAAAAAAAAAAAAAAAAAAAATGTATAAAATCTATTTTCAATCACCAATTTATCATTATTATCATTTTCGATTTTTATTAAAGCAGCCTATTTTGGTTTTTATATATCTTACTTTAAAAACTCGTATATAGTATTATAAGGAAAATATAATTCATCCTCTGAATATAGTAATGATTTATTTTTATTTACGTTAAAAGATCATCATATTCATAATAAAAAGATACCTCTCAATACTTTCATAGTTAAAATCCATTTATTTACTTACATTTATAATAAATCTCTCAAATTTGAAATGTAGGCTAAAAATAGTACACCATCTTTATGTTAATGCATTTCGTCAACTTCAATTCGATAGCTGTATTAGTAATGATGATGTAGAATATAAGAAGCAAAAAGCAGTCAATAAGCCCGCTAATACAGCTCTCTGGAAAATGTAGAGGTACGTAAATTTTACAAAATATCTATCAATTATATTCTTTTGGATATCCGACTATTTTGCTAAATATTAATTTCTTATTATTTTTCAATTTTATGTATATAATCTTTTTTTCTTTGTATTTTATCATTTCGTACTCCCATATGGCTCCTTTGATTTCATTTCCTTTAAATCTTTTCCTCTATTTGTTAGCTGATAAATTTTATTACTTCAGAAACAATAAAATCTCTTCATTAAATACGAAGTACATTCTTTCTTACTTTTATTTATATTTAGAGATTCTAACACTATCCCCTATGTTATATTTCTGTTTTCTATTTACTTTCTCGATAAGATATATGAAAATCTTTAAAATGCGCTTTTACAATTTTTACATCTTAAAGTTTATATTTTAGAATTCTAAATATATTAACAGTAAGTTTTTCTATTTTTCTAGAACTAAATGTACGGTTTTGTAAACAGGAAATGAGAATTTCAGTTTATTTACATTCAATATTTCCTCAATTTTCACTTTGAAACTTATCCTCTTGGAATTAAAAAAAGATAAAATAATGTTTTTTTCATTAAAAAAATTTTTAATTGTTGGCAACATTTCATTTAGTATGTATATTTAATAAAAATTAGTAGAAATAAGTGGCTGCAGTTTTTATTTTGTACTTTGTTTACACTGGTAATCAAGATTAAGATTTACAAGATAAAAAAAACTGTCTTTAAAGATGATTTGCAATTTAACTTTTTCTATTAGTTTGGGATATCTTTCATGATGAAAACAGTAAAAGTGTTATATGAAGTAGAAAATAAATGCACTAAAGCAATTTAATTTCAATTTGAAATAAATTTATGTATGAAATTAATATTGTTATTGAATCAAAACTGAAATTTAGAAATTGATTCAAACATGTAACTTTTATAAATTTAGAAATCACAAAAATGTTTTCAAAATTGATTGTTGTGTTCTGTGTTTATTAAAGGATTTTTAGATATAGCATTGCTCACATTTTACTTTAAAATGTAAACAATATAATTTTGAGAAAGGAAGTTTTATTTGTTGAAAAGCTTGAAACTCTGTCAAATAATGCAACTATATAGTTTAATGAAAATTTTAAAAGCTGCTTAAATATATTGTCAAAATTATAAGTTCATAATCCAAGGCAATTAATTTTAAAATGCTTTTGTGAATTGAATATGTAAAGAATGGGTGTTCAGAAAGTGTTCAAGTTTGCGTTTTATTTTATAAAAATAAAGAAATTTGTCTATGATAATAAAGAACTTATAACTCAATAATATATGTTTTGTAGTTTTTAAAATAATGTTTCCTTTTAAAATATTTTAATTTAATTAAAATATTAATATTTTTTTTAAAGTTTTTATGCATTCTTTATTTATCCATAACACAAATATTTCTAATTTAAATATTTTGAAATGATAAAAATGTTTTTCTTAAATGTATATAGAAATTATAGTTTGGAAGTGATCTGTGATGTTGTTGGATTTAATCAAAATTAACTAAGTTGATATCATGTATTAATAACCAAATCTCAAAATATAATTTTAATATCAACAATTAAACTTTTAAACTAGAACATCACTTTCTAATAGAATTCACAATAACTAACTCTGCGATATCCCACCAAATTAGTCTCGTCAAATTACATGAACCTGTTGTTTCTGCAATAATCAATAATATCCACATCAATTAAACACCACAACGTTACACATCTAATAAGACATTTATTTTAACTTCAGAATTTAGCGAAATAAAAGATTACTACACACTCATAAAATAAACACAATAAAGATTAAAATAAAATAAATGTATATGTATAATATAAGCTAGGTTATATAAAAAAAAATTAAATTATAACATATTAGCATTAAGCAGTAAAGGGACCACTATGCATGAAATTGATAAAAAAAAGAAACAATAATTGTGGAACAAGTATCATGCCAATAATATTTATGATTTAACAAATTAAATATGTAAAAGCAGTCAATGTTCCATTTATATACAGGATTAATAAATACAAAATTTGAATAAGTTTAATCATTAAATCTCATATATTATTATCATCACTAGGGGTTTTTAAGTCCACAAATTGATCATTTAAATGCCATACCTTAATTTTGTCAGTTATTTGATGAGGCTAGATGACCATCTCATGTAAAATATTCTCGCTGCTCTAGATCATCGCACTTCCTCTTCTCATTGTACTTTCAATCACTTCACATATTTCAGATCATCTATCTCTTCTCTCTCTGACACCAGATCTCTTCGCTCCGACTCTCGGTCACTTAGAGATCATAAAATTTTTTTTTTTTTTACTTCTCTCTTAATCACTTCTCCTGTCTGTGTGTTCTTCTATCTATAAATTCCTTCATTGTACCTTATTTTAATTCACCTCATTGGTCAGATCCTGCAACCAGAGGACTGCCTCAAGGCAGCCAGTGGTTTCAGAAAACCTTTGCATTTGTCCCTGGTGACTATCTGATCCCTGCTGAAACTCCAGTCTGTACAGACAACCCATGTTGTAAAGATCCACTTTATGGCTATTAACTCATTAATCAATTCTGATTTAGGCAACCATTATGATGCACATTTTATCCACAAAAAAGAAGACAGAAACACTAATTAGATCATTGGTGAAGCTGTTGAATTGTGTCTTTATTTCTTTTTGTGATACAAACCACCCAGATTAAATTATTCTTTTTATTACTTCCCTGCAGTGACAAATATCAATTAATATTTTTTCTTTTAACAAATTAGAACATGTTGCAAATTTATACAATTATTCTAGATAAAAAAATATATATGATGCAAAAAGGTAATTTTAAATAATAAATTTAACTCTGAACAATATGTTGACATAACAGATCCTATATTTATAAAAAATTTTTTGGTGGTTAACTAAAAGTTTTATGTACAGTTTGAAAAAATATTTAAATCTATATAATGATTTTGAGTTATCACATTTTCTTCGGCATCCTTTTTGCTATTTTTAGCTTGAAAAAAAAAAAAAAAATTTTTAATTAATTTTTATATGAAATTATAATTTTTAGTATTAATAAAAAATGCATACAAAGAAAATATGTTAATAATTTCAAAACAAAAAAAAATCACATCTGAAATTTCTCATATACCTTAATTTTTTTATAAGCTTATTCTTTTTCTCGACAAGTTACTGTTATAATTTTTATAGAACTATGATATTAATTATTATAGTTTTTAATTTTTTGAATTATGTTATTTTAATTATAAACTTTTATTAAATTGTTCAACTATATTTCTACATTCTCTGTTGTAAACTGATATTATTACCTTTAAATGACTTTTCAATATGTTTATTTATAAATGTACTTTCTTTATCAGTTAGGATTTTTTTTCTTGAATTCTCTCCTGAAATATTTTTTAAAAGCTATACATTTATTTTTCTGCTTTTCATTTAAATGGATAAATCCTATGCATATTTACCAAATATATCTATAACAGTTAACAATAATTTTTGTATGTCTATGATATATTTTATGTACTTTTTACATATCAATTAGATTGGCTTGCCATTGATCATCTATATGAGATATAGAAGCTCTTTTAAACCTACAAATTACAAGTATTTCGTATACATATATTCCATATATTTCATATTTCATATTACAGGTATATCATATTCATAACTTGTTCATTAAAAAAAAAAATACTGCAATGACCTTTTAGATATTATTAGATAGATGTAATTTATTAATATCACATTAACCTGTTTCTGAATCACTATATGTTTTTATTAAAATTTCTCCAACTTTGTACTTCTACAATTTACACAAACTCCTTTACGCAGTAATTTATTATTTTTAGAAGTATTTTCATGAAAAATTTTTGTATCTGTTTACTCTCAGTTTGACATCAATTTTCCATAGCTCCTCAAAAATAACAAGTTACTGTAGAGTTGGAAAATTTGTTAATAAAAGCCTATAGTATTCAAAAGCTAATTATGTGATGATAATAAATTACATCTATCTAATAATTATCTAAAAAGGTCATTGCAGTATTTTGAGCAAGTTACCAATATGATATACTAGCAATATGAATATATAATATATCTATCAAGCTTCTACTGTAATTGCTGGAATTTTAAAACTTCTATCATATAGATGATGTGGCAAGCAATCTATTGTTATGTATACATAAAAATATATCACATGGGCATGTAAATTATTGTTAACTGTGCAGATATATTTGACAAAATACTCAGCAGGATTTATCCCTAATAGCTTTAAAATATTCAGGAAAGAAACTCAGAAAAAAATCTAACTGACACGTGAAAAGTCATTTAAGTATCAGTTTGTGAAAATGCTGAAATACTGTTGAACAATTTAACAAAGTTTTAGTAAAACTATAATAATTAATATCATAGTTCTACTCAAAGCCATAACAGTAACCCCAATCAGAAAAAAAATTAGTATATGAAATTTCGAATGTGTTTACAGCATATTTTCTTTATTATGCATTTTATTAATACTAAGAATTATAATTTCAAAAAGTAATTAAAAAATTTTTCAAAAGCTAAATCATTATATAGATTTAAGATATTTTTCTTTTCAAGCTTTATTATCACTTTTTACAGTTAACACAAAATACCATATAAATATAGGATCTGTTATGTTCAATTTATTATTTAAATTACAGCACATCATCTATATTTTTTTTGTTTTTATCTAGGGCATCAGTGAGCACAGCATGTTCTAATTTGTTAATATTTATTGCGAAAATATAAAAGAACAATTGTCTGAGTGATTCCTTGTCACAAAAGAGTAGGAACACAATTCTTTAACCTGTATTCTATTAGTGTTTCTATTTGGATGCATCACTATGATTTCATCAGTTAACAACCATAAGTGCAGACTGGAGTTTCAGCGAGGATCGAATACTTCGGGACAAATACTTTTCTGAAACCACTGACTGCTGCTGGCTGGTTGAGATAGTGAGTACAATGTGGACAAATACGACAGAAGAAACAATTAAGAAGTAAAAGGACATACAAGTAACCGAGGGTCGAGCGAAAAAGTCAGTGTCAGAAAGCGTTAGTGATCTGAAATATGTGTTGAAATTGTGAGTGCGATGGTGAATATTCAACTAAATCAAATAACTGACAAGAACATGTTCATGATGGTTTGTGAATGAAGCAACTATTCAAAGAACACATGTTTGTAATCCTGTACCTTATAAATGGAACATTGACTACATGACTGAACTGTTAAATCATAAATAATGTGGCATGATACTGACTACAATGTGCTTTCAGCTTTTTTTTATCAGTCATGCATAGTATTCACCACTGGCAATGTAATATGTTTTATATAACTAACATATTATACATACATTTATTTTATTTAATCTTTTATTGTGTTTATTTTATGAGTGTGTATCTTTATTTGGTGATTAAATAAATGTCTTATTAGGCTGACCAGCATTGTGGTGTTTGCTGATGTGAGATATTGATTATTGTGTGAGATTGCAGTGAGATCGCAGGATATTAATAAGTGATGTTCTGTTCAATTATTATTGTAAAATTATATTTTGGAGATTTGGTATGATATCAACTAGTTGAGCACGATTAAGTAGTAACATCACAATTTCTATGCATTTAAGAAAAACATTTTATCATTTCAAATATTGTGTTATGAATAATAAAGGTAAAAAAATATTAATATTTTAATTAAGTCAAAAATGACAAAAACTACAAGAAACATATTATTGAGGATGCTTTATTATCATAGACAAATTTCTTTATTGCAGCAACAACCCTTCTGAGCTTACCCATTCTTTACATATTCAATTCACAAAAAACATTGGCTCCTTGGTTATGAGCCTGTTTAGACAATATAGCAGCTTTTAAATTTTCATTAAATATATAGTGCATTATTTAACCAAGCTTTCAACAAATAAACTCAATATTTCTCAAATTACTATTGTTACATTTTAAAAATAAAAAATCTTTAATACAGAACACAACAATCGAGCATTTGTGGGCTAAATTTATAAAGGGTAATGTTGATATTTCACAAGCTTCAGTTTTATTCAATAACAGTAATTTCATGCATAATTATTTCAGATGAAATTAATCTGATTATTTTCTATCTCTGTTGCACACTGTTTTCATCATGGCTTTTAATAGAAGTTAAAATGCAAATCATCTTTAAAAGACAGTTTTTGTTACAATGTGAGTGACAAACAAGGTACCAAGAAAAACAAATACTACTAATTTTATTAAATATACATACTAAATAAATGTTGCCAACGAATAAAAATTTTTTTAATGAAAAAGCCACATTATTATCTTTTAATTCAAGGGCAGAGACTCATAGTGAAGCAGAGGAAATATTGAATGTAAACAAACTGAAATTCTCATTTCCCTGACACATTGGATAAGAAAATGAAAAACTTACTGTTAATATATTTAGAATTCTAAAAATATAAACTTTTAAGATGTAAAAAGCATTTGGGCCTATATCTGCTCAGAGAAACAAATAGAGAAAACAGGGGATAGTGTTAGAATCTCTAAATATGAAATAAAAGTAAGAAACTAGAGCAACCTGAAGAGATTTCTGAAGCAATAAATTATCAGCTAACAAACAGAAGGAAATAATCAAAGGAGCTCTTACGAATGATAAAACTACAAAAGAAAAAAAAGATATACATAAAGTGAAAATAAGTATGTTAGCAAGCAAATCAGTTCTATCAAAAATCTAGTCAGGATGATCTATATATAATTACATTGAAGGCTATATGACTTGTATTGCTTTATGTATAAATCAGAATAGTGTGCTGTGAGTTATTATAAATCTGAAATAAAAAAAAATAAATGGATTTTAATATAGTATTGAAGTATGCTTTTATTATGAATATGATGATCTTTCTTTGTAAATAAATAAATCATTATATTCAGAGGATGAGTATATTTTCCTTATAATACTACTAAGTAAGATATAAACAAAATAGCTAACAAAATCGAGAAAATGATAATATTGGTGATTAATAGGTATACATTTTTTTTTTTCTAATAAGCTAGCCTGAATCAAAATCTGTAGTGGCTTTTGAAGTTCTTTAAAAAATTCGGAAATGTAAAACAACCGAGAAGTATAAAAATATGATGTAGTTAGTTACGTAATTAGATATATTAAGCATTAACATAACTCAAGTAAATTTATTAAATTTGAATGTCGAAAATATTTAAGAAATCTATATTCAAAGCCTATAAACCAAAAGGCAAAAGTTTGATTCTAGCGAATAACAGCAACAGGATGCAAAGAAGAAATAGATAACAATTCCTATGTTTAACATAATATAAAAAACAAATTTATTAACAGCTTAAAAGAAGAAAGAGGCTCAATGGTTTTATTAGGAGCTAGGGAATAACTCACTATATAATGTAGAATAATAATAATTATAAATGTTTAGATTCATGTAAGTGCATTTCTGGAGACTAAACAAGAATTTAAAACAATAAAAAAATATAGATTTATCTATATTCCACATTTAAACATTATAAACCTCAATTTATGAATAACAACTACAAGAATTAAAAATTAGTGATTCTTAACAAGAAATGATAAGTATTTCATGACAAATAATGAAGGAACTGTTATATAAAAAGTAAAAGTTCGAAATTTTTTTCAGGAAACTAATTTGCTTTGGAAGACCAAATAAATGTATATAAATCTATTGAAATAATTACCAAAAAAATAATAATAATAAACAAAAGTATAATATAAAAATTGTAAATAAATGTCAAAATAATAATTGATTACAATATAACTTATTCATAAAAAGAATCCTTTTAAGAATAAATTATATATTAAAAGTTTTCAATTATAGTGGGAAAATGAAATATCAAAGATCAGTGAAATTATGGAAGGCTCTGTGCATGGTGTATTTATTGCTGGAATTGTGAAAACATGAAATCAGAAAAATTTGATATTTATTTTTTTCTATTCATGTATTCATTTAAAAAAAAAAGTGCATAATGGTATAAATAATACATAAATTCCTTAAATAATATAAAGGGATTACTTAACAAAATTTGCCTAAAATTAGAATATTTAAATTGGAAATAACTATTCTCATTATGGTTTAAAATAATCATAAGTAGTTTTTATGGTATCTAAACTTGACTAACGTGAGTAACTCCAGCTAATATGAGTGACACATTCAAAAATTTTAATATAAGTGAGAATATTAATAAATTTTCTGTTTAATCAATGAGTATGTTATAGGTCAAAGATGAAAAAAATGTTCGTTTGTATGCAGAATATCGAGTCGTCATAATTTAGTAACATTTTAATTCACTGTATAAATATATCAATAATGGTTCATAATATTAATGGTAATTAATAGTTCATTCCTGATATTGAAGAAAATATAACAACTCAGAGAAGACGGAAATATTTAGGGTAAAAGAGACAAGATGAAAGGAATTTAATAACAAAGGCTGATACGAAGAGGATTTCTGTTTTGTAATTAAAATTTAAATTTGTCACTCAAATATCTTTAGGAAAGATGCAGATGAAAAATGAAAATTAGTATTAATTAAAAACAGAAGACCCTATATTATTTAAATATAACATATAGGGAATATTATAAATATTCACAAAAGATGTGAAGCGTAAATTTTATGCATTGCGTTAGATCATGCAGCTCTTACTCAGGATGCTATGAATAAGGCCAGGCCATCTTTTCCATGAAGTAATGAATGCAAGAAACAGTAATAAATAACTATTTTTGTTGTAATCTCTGTAACGAGACCATATAATTTACAGGAAAATCTATGCTCAATTTGTTGAGTATGTAAAAATTAATAATAAGAGCCCAATTAAAAAACCACCGGATACAAGTAATTGATAGAAAAGAAAGTGTCAAATAACTCACATTTTAAAACCTTCAATGAACCTAATAATATATGATACAGCTAAATATGTAATTCATTAAATTGAAGTGCTCAAAATTGGGAGATTAAAAGAGTGAAAAATGTATAGTATATTAAAGTAGGCAAAAACATAGGAAAATTTATATTTAAATATTAAAATAAAATTAGTATTTAACAGCTTTATGTGTTTTGATAATAAAAATCATTTGAAAAATAATTATTCTTAGTAAAATGGCGTAAGGATAATTTTAATGATGTTAATAGCTGTTCATGAATAAAACAAGATTAAATTTCAAAAATACAGTATGAAATATTTTAATTTATTAAAAACATCTATTAGTTTTCATTGTAAAACAATGGAAATCTGCATCTTCAACAGATATGAATTTGGATGAATATTTTGACTTATTTCAAATTAATAAGGTATTCATCTTTTGTTTGTTGTTTGGCACCAGATTTCATTATTCTAGAAAATATAAATATTGTAACAAGGTAGAGATTTAGGTTGAAAAGTGTATACAATAGGGTAAAAGAAAAGACAAAAATGCAGCAATAATTGTTTAAAATCTCATTTGGATTATTTAATGATTGATTACTATAAAAACTATGAATTTAATTAGAAGCATAAAATGGTATGTGCAATTCAAATAAATTTGTATACAAAAAGTAAAACTCTATTTTCATATGAATCATTAAATCATTATAACAATTCTTCTGTGCTATCTTGTTCAATTTTCAATGTATTCTTTTGAACTTTGATGTGATGTTAGCTACTTTTCGAAATATTAATTCGTATTTAGTAATTGATACACAGTTTGCAGATGACGCAATAAGCTTGTGAATAACAATATAGTAAAAAACTGACACGACTTAATTTGCTATTATTTGATTTAAATAAGCATATAGTGGATAAAATCGTTTAACAACTCATAAAGCATTTCTTGGCTAAAGATGATTTCTTAAATAACAAAGCTATAATAAAAATCAATATTCAGGTAATGTATGGATTAATGGCGACAACACAAGGGTTAAGAACAACAGTAAAGCTCTTTAAAATGGTGGACATACACGAATAACATGTTACATTTATATTCTGAAAATATTCTAATATAAATAAATAGTTTGAGTGATGCATACACAAAAAAAAAAAGGCATTTTAGTTCAAAGGAGTCTATGGTAAATTAGGCCAGATTAATATCTGAATGGTACAAATAAAATGACAGTAAAGAGGTTTGAGCTTGGAAAACGCGTGGTGGAAGATATTTCTGTCGAAGTGGGCCGCAACGATTCACTGTTGTGCAAAGGTCCATAACAGGTAACTACATCGACTGCCTAACAGAGCAGCGTCAGAGCAGTGTAAGAGACACGAACAGACATAGAATCATGTCTCTTTACAGATGATCACGTAGCAGTGAAGGTAGAAAACTATGAAACTTTTGCTGAAGAATCTTCTAACTCAATTCTACAATCAGAGGTCGCCAACTCAGCTGTCCGGGTGAAAGAGCTAAGTGTCAGATTTATGAGGTTATTTAGAGGATGCTACATTCATCAGAAGAATCATTACTTCAGCAACTATCCGGAAAAATGACAAATGGCTCAGCGCTCAGCGCTGGCGCAGGATCTTGGCAGTGGCATGGATGTTGCTGATATTCAAAGCGATCTCCCACCGTAACCGTGGCATCATCAATCAGCAACAGTACATGGAAAGTATTGAGAATAACTAAATATCCTTTAAGAACATCATTCACTCATTCTTTATCACATACTGTGTGTTTTTTATTATGTTTTGCATCCTTTATCAAACCGAAAAACT